>RJWT010035478.1:0-7500 GCA_004365215.1 Cuniculus paca | reverse complement strand
TATATTATTTCAGTATCTGAATAGGGAATGAAATAGAAAATTATATATATACAGGTATATAGATCTATAGTATAGATAACATGTACATAAAGGAAACAGATAAATTTATATTCTTAGAAATTTTTCTAGTAAAAAACATAAAATAGTAATATTTTCTTTTAATATGACACATGGATGTCCTACTTCTGAAGGGTTAAGTCTTATTTATCTGAATAGAACCACAGGACAGTTTTGCAGAATACTTTAGCACAAATACCTATGGTTTACTTTGACATTACATTTTTTGTTGGTTTCTTTACTTTAAATACTTGAACTGTTAGACCTTTTACTTTTTTGCTGAGAAAGATGTATTTGTACCAGATTAGAAAAGCTAAACTGTTTCTTTACATTGAATAATCAGCCTGTCATGACAAATCTATCTCCTTCTGCATGAGTAGGTGCCAGTCTGACTGGCTTCTTTTAGGCTCACACTGAGTTTTAAGCTAGATCCATGTGCATGACTGGCAGTGCATTTGTTGGGCCAGATCTAAGGAGCCAGAGAGCGTTCAGCTCCTTTTTGCCTACAAAAGAGCAGCCAGACAACCAGCAAGAGGCCTTGGATGTAACACAAGGTGATACTTACTTAGTCAGCCATTCTTTTTTCTTATAATTTTTTTAAACTAAGAGGTTATCAGTTTCACAAAGAAAAGAGGAATTATATTATCAAAGGGTTCTCTTTTTAGAGGCCCAACACTATTTCCATTAGTTCTGCTAATGTAATTTGAAGTTTACAAAAACACAAAATAATTGATTTTGTTATCCTAAAATAATTATTTTTGAGGAAATATAGTATTAGAAATTCTTAAATATTAGTTAAATGAATGAAAGTGATTAATGATTTAGAATATAAAACTGCTTCAAATTGCTCCCAGACACCTAAAAAAGGGCTCCTTTAATAACATTGGTTTTATCACACTTTTTTATGATTAGAATTATTTATTTGTACAGCATGATATAGTACTCAGCAACACAGATGCTACAATTAAAAATATTTTCTGTACTTTGAAAAAATGAGATTAAAAAAACTAGAATGATATATTCAGTTTTGTGAACTGAATACTAATGAATTCTAAATTCTTAACATGCATGTGTATTTTTTCTGAATTAGTCCTTTTTATATTTTCTAGTCTTACACTAAAAACTAGATCTCAAACTTTAAAGAATCACATTCTATTTACCATTTTGCCTATATAATTTTAAACAAATCCAAAATTTGTGGTTACTACTAAAATAAATGTAATCCCCAGAGTTGATCAAAGATTTAATCTCACCAGATGGGGCAAACTTGAGAAAGATTTTGACTTTCCACTCTGTTTTGCAACAAGAAAGGCTGATTTTTTTCTTTCTTTGTTAGAGAAGCAGAGATCAGGCCATCCCCAGAGAAATGAGCAGGTGTGGCCATTTATAAGCATGTCTGCTTATATTACAAACCAGCATAAGAAAAGTTTGAAATGGGTTGAAAAGATCTGCTAAACAGTTTTAATGTTTCATCCTAAATCCTGTTTATTCAGTCAAGAGTTGATCAAGTTGGCAGTAAAATATCTGCTACTCTACCTAAATCTTTAAAAATCTTGTAATTTTATTCTGTCTTCTGTAAGAAGTGAATGCTATAGTAGGTACACTTTGGTAATCCCTGCCTCCGAGACAAGCACATTTTTTTATTTCTCTCTCACACATTTCTCTCTCTGTCCCTCTCTCTCTCTCTATCTTCCATTCTGAATGCCTAATAACAGAGCCGTGCTTCTTGTCTTAATGATAAAAGGGTGCCAGATTATTTATTTCTTTACTAAAAAATTGAGCAATGTCAAAAACCATTTAGAGAATAAAGTCCTTTGAAATAGTAGCACTAAGTAAAACACTTTAAAAATAGATTAAAATTTACTTAGCCCAATTAATTATAGTTCAATTAATAAGATTGTATTAACATAAAAAATAACACAAATAAGCACAGGATATTGTGTTATTGAGGGAGGTAAAAGATATGAAAGTTGACTTTTGTTGGTGGAAATAAAATGCTTTTAATGCTCTAAATACAGTTTTACAAAGAATAAGGATGCAAAGTTCATTACTTGATTAAAGTGCGTTTTTAAAATATTGTTAAAGCTTATTTCATAAAAATGTAGACTCGTCTCTGAAATGGAAAAACTTCACAACCTCTGTTTTTCAGCTGACTGAATAAAAATATCTAATGTTATGAAAGATACCCTTGGGTGGGTAATGAGCTCAGCAGTTACACTGACAGTTTCTCATGTTCTAATTCACCTTCACAAATCCATGGCATCATTTTTTGGCTGAAGTAATGTCAGTCGGTGACATTTGCGGCAAGTATAAAAAGGACCCCCCATGGCAGCCATTTTTATTTGATTCTTAAGATCCAAAGGCTGCTGAAAGAACAATTGAATAAAGTTGAGGACTGGAGAAGGTTGATTTTCTTGTTCTCTGTGAAATGAAACTCTAGTCTTTTTCTTTTCCTTCTCTTTAAAAGCAAGTCTGCTAGGGGGTTGTAGCTGTGTCAAAGCCGCTGGGATGCCACTGCTGATCACTTTAATTACTACAACTAAGGAGGATAAAATTAAAAGTAGCACCATTGAAGCAGTAGAAGAAAGCTTGCCTAGATGTCGGTGAACTGTGAAATATAAAAATTGCATACCAGTACATTTTTATGGGAAAGAAACAAGGAATTACATTACTTATTCTCGAAGAGTTTGTCCTTAAATTGTCAAGTTTTACTAATGCGTCTATGTATAACAGATTGTAGACCATTTCAGATCGATAAGGAAAACAGAAACTTGAAGATATGCTATTGAAAGGGCTATCTACTTTTTCAGTTTATATCCAAAATAGTTCTAATCTATCTTCTGTATTTGAATATTTTAAATCTGGTTTTTTGGAATTCGGGCTCTTTTCTGCACCATAGCAGTCTTTTTGTGCTATAGCAGGACTTTAATATTCTGAAGATGTTAGCAAAGAAGAAAAAAGTTTAAATGTGTAATAGTCATAACTTTTCTAAGGGCTAACTTTTCTAAAGTTGGACACCTAAGTTTTAAGTATATATAAGCAAACTACTTGTCATTCTCAGTAGCACAAAGGGAAATTTAAATTTATTCAAATAGTCCAAATATACATACAGAATTGGGATTTCTAGAAATTAGAATGACATTAGGGCCTCAGAAAAATCCTCTAAAACCAGTTATGTAATAGAACAGGCCAGTGCATTAAAATCACGTAGACATTGAATGTATTTCTTACTATTCCATTTACAAATTGTGTGACCTTGGGGAGTATACGTAAGTGAAATTCAGTGTCTAACAAATCAAGGTGATAGTAACTGTGTCACAGAACCACAAGAAATAAACGAGACAATTCATATGTGTATGTAAAAGCACACAAAACTGTATTTACTAAAAAAAATTTTACAACTTGTAAAAAGGTTGTCATCAGGGGGTAAGTCTACCAAAAATGCAGCTTCCATCAAACCCTCCACAGAGTACATCCCTCTTAGAAAAGTTAAATTATTGTGTATAACTCAGTCCAACTCTAATACTGTGCAGAAAAACATAAATGTCATCAAAGCCATTGTTAGAAATAGGAAATCTAAATTACTTCAGTGTTTAGTCTATGCAAGCAAATGAAAAATGTAAAGATTTCTGTATGTTGAAATTTTCAAGTATATTTTTCTTTTTAATGACAGCAGCCTTCTAAGTTGTTTTACCACTGAATCCCAGTGAAAGATTCCCTTTTGTTTTTTTCTCCAGTATCCTAGTAAGCCAATGATTTACTTAATAGTAAGTCACTGTCTTTTTTGGAAGGCAGAATAGCCAAAACAGGTAGCAAAAACACATTTCTATACTTACATAGATTCAGGCAAATTATCACTGTCAGGAATATTACCTATATATTTGAACAGTTTAGAATGTTCTACTAAATTAGTAAAGTAATCATTGTCCCTTTCTGGTCATGTTATCTTTGGATATGATCAACGTACTTCTTTTGATAAAAAAAATGCATAGATTTTGTTGCTGCCTGTTCTTTAACTATTACTGTACAAACTGACTTAATTGAACCTAAAAATTAAAATGAAATGTTTTATTGAGCATGAATCTGGAGACTTAAGAAAGTGTAGCATAACCTAAAAAAAAACCAAAAAACAAAAACAGTTGAATCAATTAAACTAAAAAGGAACTGGTTTAATCAATTAAACTAAAAAATTAGTCAATTAAACTAAAATTGATCACATAATCAATTGCTGTAATTACAAGTGTTTCCTTCAAGACTGTAACAATTAACTTTTATTTGCACAGTTGGTTCTTTTCTTAAGGAAAGTTAAAAGGTGAGAAAACAAACAATGCAGATATGCCATCCCACTGGAGCGCTCTAGGCCCAAGCAGAATTGTCTCTGTGGTGTTAGAACATTAGTAGAAAAGTAAATTAAGGCAATCTGATAGGGAACTAGAATTCTGTCAATCAGGCTCAAGATTTTGTGCTGTGTCCATAAACTTTGTTTACTGTAGGGTTTTATGAGTTGTAACCTGCCCTTGCAGTCTGTTAATGAGGCTAAATCTTGCTACTTGAGAATTGAATTACAGCACACCTCTGGGCTAATGGTTATAAACAGAAAGTCCCATTAGAGCTGCATTCTGATTTGTTAATTTGCATTTTTCTATTGTGTAGAGAACAATGGCGGGTAAATAAGTACAAACAAACAATTTACATGGAAATTGATAAAGTGTGGTAATTAGTATTTAGAGTTGGTTTTACTAATGATTGTCTCCTTTAAATTACACTCTTGGTAAGCTCTCAGAAACATTTGCAGATGGGAATATTGTGGGGGGAGGAAGAGGGGAGTTGGTAGCTTTAAGGAAAAAAATGAGCTTTCCATGTCATATTTAGAAAGGTAGAATCATTTATTTCATTTTAACTCAGTTAAAATGACCAAAAACCACTTCATCTTAGTTTGAACCACCAAATCTCAGCTCTGTAAGAAGTTATTTTTCATGGAGTGAAATTCACTTAAACCTAGTTGCCTGAGGAATATTAAATAATGGTTTTTATCAGCGCTCTTAACTTTCCTTAAGTTTGAAAGATGAAAGTTTAGTAAAAGCTCAATTTTCCTCAGTTGGTCGTGTAATTTGGTACTTTTTGGATCAAATAGTTTGGTGGTTAAGAGCAAGAGCTGTGGTGTCAAGCAGACATGGGCTGCACTCCTGGCTCAGACATCAGTTCTACCTGTGTGACACTGGGACTTGAAATTTAAATATACTTGTTGGTAAAAAATGAAAAATAAAAAATAGGATTGCGAGAATAAATGAGATCGTGTATACAAAGCACTTAACTCATAGAAATTCAGGAAATGACAGCAACTATCACTAATGTCACTGTCAGGCTTACATTTTCTGCTATTCCTAATATATTTGTCCAAATTCACAAAGTTTGACAAGGAACTAAGGACTTCTGGACATTATTTTTGCATCTTTAGTCTCATCTTGCTCACTTCAAACTACTCCTCTACCTACAAAGAAGATTGTGTTTCAGAGCTGGGGATGTAGCTCAGCGGCCTAAGTGCCTGCCTGGCAAGCACAAGGTCGTGAGTTCAATCCCCGGTGCCGCAAAAAAAAAAGATTGTGTTTCTCAAGTACTGTACTAAGAAAATTTTCTTTGAATGTTAGACCTCTCTTCTTTTGCTCTTAGCATACCGTGAAGCCTACCATCTCATCACTTTCCTTCCTTCTCTTGAGATTCATGTATTAACTATTATTACTGTTAAGGTAATTATTATTACAAGATAACTATTATTACAAGGGTAATACATTTGTATTATAGAAAATTAGAAAATGAAAGCAGTTATAAGAAAATGATCACATTTTGACCCTCTGAAATCTCCACTATGACAAATTTGTGTATTTATTTTGTCAGAATGAGGTCATTACTGTATAAACTGTTTCTTCAAACATGTTGCTTCCTTTTTGTTAATACTGATTATATTCAGTATATTTTTTTACAGCTGGTTAATCCAGTATCCAATTTAGGAGTATACATTGTATCTGGCTGTATTGTCTGTTTGGTAGTAGTGGTTGTTTAGTTGCTTCTTGTTGCATGCATGTTTTCCTAACTCCAATGTATTGAAGTGACCAAATAAATTGTCTTGAATATCCTACTTTCAAGATTTGTTTGGTTGCTTTCTTGCTGCATCCTTTGTCATGTTTCTCTATTCACCATATTTATGATACTGGAAATTCTAAATGCTTAGTCAATTCACTTTAAGCACTTAGTGTAAAATATTATAGGTAGTGTGTGCTTTATGTGCTTCATATCAAAAAATGTATAATATATAAATGATCCAACTTTAATGATGCTAAGACCAACTCCTAGATTACTAATGTCTAATCTTGGAACTAGCTTTGATCTCTCCATTTACAAATTAGGTTTTCCTCTTGCCACTAAATTTAATCTTTGTGGTGTTACTTAAATATATGATATATGCACAGAATGCTGCTGTGTAACAGACCACACCAAGCAGTGTTATTATATACTCACAGGTTCTGTGGCTCAGTACTTCAGGCAGAACAGAGTTGGGAATGCTTTTTCTGTGTTCCACATTGTCTGAGGCAAAGGCTGGGAAGATTTGAATAACAAGTATTTCAAAATGGCTGGAAGGCTTGGCTTGTTCTGTTCTGTTCTGTTCTGTTCTGTTCTGTTCTGTTCTGTTCTTAATGTTGGTCCTGAGAATTTAACCCAAGGCCTTATACATGTTAAGCAAGGGCCTGACCAAAGAATTAAACTCTACCTCTTGTTTAGAAAGGGGCAAGGTCACATTACAAAAGAGCTTGTGATATGAGAGATAACAGTTGTGAGCATCTTTGGAAAATTCAATCCAACCTGGGCATGGTTGTGCATGCCTGTAATCCCAGCACTCAGGAGGCTGAGGCAGGAGGATCACTGTGGGTTTGAGGTTAGCCTGGGCTACATAATGAGTTTAAAACCAACCTGAATTACAGAGCAAGACTCTTGTCTCAAAAAAGAAAAAAATCAAAGCATAGTATGAATATTCATACTATTGAATATCCACACAAATGTTCCATTAGACATTTACCAAAGAACTTTAATAGTAGTTGCTAATCATTGCCATAATCATTATGATATGCAGAGTGATTTTTTTTATAATTATTTTTGAGGCACGTTTATTAGCTGATATTATTTATAAAGTAGAACTTCCATTAAGTGGAGCTATTTAAGTATTCTAAAACTCATTTTCCACCAGAAAAACAATGGATTCTTTTCCTTTGATTACTAATTTTGTTTTGTTTTGTTTTGTTTTGTGGCACCAGGGATCAAACTCACAACCTCGCACTTGCCAAGCAAGCGCTTAGGCCACTAAATCCCCAGCCCTTGTCTTTTTGAGACAGGGTCTCACTAATGGTGTTCAGGCTGGCCTTGAGCTCACTTTGTAGCCCAGGCTGGTCT
>RJWT010035477.1:0-13462 GCA_004365215.1 Cuniculus paca | reverse complement strand
CTAAGGTACTTAGTGGAAGGCTAGAAAAACAGGAAAAGGGAGAGATTATTACTATTGACAAGGGATAAAAGAGATGAGAAGAAAGGCTAATGGAGCTCATGATACTGGGAATATGAAATATAAACCCAAATGAGCAAGATAGGTGTCCATCAATAGGTCTACAGTACTTCCAAACTCTAGTAATCTATGTGTCATCAGTAGAGAAACAGTGAATGACCAAATCAATGAAACCTTTCATGGCACTCCTCTAGTGAAACTGGGTGGCAAAATTTTTTAAAGATAACTTTATGAATCATAAAAAAGAAATCTTGAGCACCCATGCATGTGTTAGTATAGTTTCTACTTTTCAGTTTAAGTTATTTATAATGGTTCCACTAATAATTTTCTACCACGAATATGGTCAGGATTCATCCTTATGATTTTCAGCAATGACTGAGTGGAAAAATCAATAGTATCAAACTAAGAAAGTTGGGAAAACGTTGATCAAAAAACCTCAAATTTTAGATAGTAGGACTAAGTTCAAGAGATCTCATATTTCGTGGCGACTACAGGTAAAACAATGTAATATACACTTGCAAATTACTAAGAGCATATATTTTAAGTGTTCTCATCACAAAAAAGATATATAAGGTAATGCACGTGTTAATTTGCTTAATAAATCTATTTCACTGTATACATATATATCAGAATATTATGTTGTATGCTATAACTATGTACAGTTTTTAACTGTCACATAAAAGTGAAATATAAATGAGTAATCCCACATAGGATGGGTAAATTATAGATGATAATATAGACTCAATGAATTGGAGAAATAAAAATAAAGTATCTTCCACCATTCCTATATTAGTGCCACTTTTCCCGCACATGTATCACTGCTATTTCTCATACACTATTTTTTCTAAAACAGAGCACTCAAAAGCAATGTTAAAAGTAGAGTTATAGAAGACCAAACTGTATCCTGAATGGGGGACACCAGGTGAAGTAAGAAAGAAAATTTCTAGTGTGTTTCTTGGAAACATGAGGGATGAGCTCCACATGTCTGGAGTCCAGGCTAGCAAAGTTTATCCTGCCTTCAATGCCAGTGGTCACCTTTCTACATCTGCCCTGGTTTAAAAACCACTCATCTCAATCCTTGAGTTTCAACAGATATACACATAATTCTCATTTAGATTTTGAGTGAATAATAATTACTTCTTTTATATAATAAAAGATATCTGATACTCAGTACTTCAAAAATTCTTCAATTAAAGCAATTAGCCCGTAAGTTTGGTCTTTCAGTTCTTGTACTGCAAGGCCCCTAACATGTTACTTACCTATTTCAATCTGTGTTCCAGAACAGGAACTATGGATTTGCATGAAATGATTATCTTCAGCAGCTCAGTACAGGGGTCTAAGAAATAAAGGTGCTATGAAGACTCTATGGTGTTACTATGCAATCTAAAGTTAGACAATGCAGTCTAAAATTACTGAAAGTTATGCTTTAAACTTATTTGCTCTTGATAACTTCCCTTTGCTTGCACCACGTACAGTCTAGTAACTAACTGTATTAGTTTGCTTTGTTAATAACAAATGCCTAATGTTGAATACTTTAAAAAGAAAACAGATTCTTTAAGTTCACAGCTTTGGCAGCTAAGAGTCCAAGAGTGGATGGCCCCATACGTCTTCTGATGGGATCCTCCTTTGCATACACAGTAGCATGGAACAGAAATGACTGTATTCAAAAAAGACCAGTCATTCAGGATGGTCTTGCTTTATAACAACCTACTCTTTCAGTACTCATCTAATCCCATGAAAACTAAATTTTCACCAAAGAATATCATTTTATAAATAATGGTGGAGTCCTCTTGGTCTAGTTACTTCCCTCTAGGCTTTCTTTCTTAAATGTTCTACCACTTCTCAACATTGTCTTGGGGAAACCAAGCTTCCCAAATAAAAACCTTAGGGGGACTTATTTTTACCATATCCAAACCATACCACTAGTGTATAGAAAAACTCATCTCGAAGTTGCAGACTATCCTCAACTATACTAAGTCAGAAGAAGTGGCTGGAATGGAAACTCTCCAAATTATTTTCTGGCTCTAACCCAATGGGAGAATTGTGTACATTGTTCAAAGACAAAATATAGAGAGTATGACTGGAAAATAACTCTTTTTAACAGGAGGCCCAGTTCAATGTGCACTTATTATCACCTTTCAAAAAATTATTTTGCTACTGGTATTAAAATCAAAGATAAATTTATCCTTCATAATGTTTTTCTTTATGCTGAGAATGTAACACTTCAAATGCCTAAGATAAAAGTCATTTTCTTAAAAAAATAAAAATAAAAAAGCAAACTTCAGCATTTACTATATCTGGAAAATAACACATACAGTACATTCAACTCTTAAATATCCATGAATATAAAAATAACTTTTCCTTAGAGTATCGGAAAAAATGCAAAAAAATCAGTTTGACTTTGAATAGTAAATGTATCCAACAATCTTTAAAGACTTTGTATTCATCAAATACCATTCTGAGCACAGACATGAATGGCAAATATTCCTATGATCTTTCAGTAGCAGCTCAGGAGTTTTGTGGATCACTCTTTCAAACTGTGACATACTACCAAGGTCAATGATTCAACAGAAAACATTCATAAGCAGTCAATTATGGAGTGTTTGACTCTAAGCTTGTGTCTACAAGAAAAAGCAAACACATGTTTGGAAGGCAATAAACCAATGCATACTACAGCAGTTGCTATAGTCTTAATGAGAGCTTTGTATCAGCTCAGAAAAATTTTCCATCTGTTATTATTTTTTAAACCTATATATTTTAGCCTGGTGATTGGAAAAATTAAGTAACATTGATATTTTCAAAAGTAGTAATGTTGCCTTTCTGTATGTGAATTCAGTGAGCTTTATGAATAATAAGTGACATTAACAAATGAGACAACAGGCCAATTTAAGCCTGGCTGAGAGTGATTTTTCAGATTATTAATTCCATAAATAACTTTGGCCTTCAAAATATTGTTAGCATTTAACGAAGATACCCAGTTTGAAGGATATAAATAGTGAGGGAATACAGTGCTAATTGTTGAGACATGTGTGTAAAAAGACTCGTTTGCAGTAGATAGGGTATTATTAGAAACTGACTCTCAGGCAATGGGGATATAGCTCAGTGGCCCAGTGCCTGCCTGGTAAGTGCGAGGTCCTGAGTTCAATTTCTGAAATTCCTTCCCCCAAAAGAAAACTGACTCTCAACTTTACTTATGCACAAAATATCAATATATATATATGAAGAAATAAAATCTATTTGTATAAAATATGTTTCAGACAAGCTTGAAACATAAAATTTCAATAACAAACTATCCATGCCAGTAACTGCATTTTGTATAACAGTGGTGACAAATCGATAGCACACCTGCTGCAGTGGGTTGTCTGTTGTCATTGAAAGCTCTAAAAGGTTTGTCAGCATTGGTATATGTTAACCAATAAATACGTCCAGCAACTTCTGTATTCTGTCTTGTTCTCTTTCTTGTTGCCCGAGAGACCTGGGGATTAAGAATGGTGCACATATTTTGTGCTGATGTGTTGTGTCCACATTTGCAATACACACTGAAATGTATACATTTTTAAAAAAGGTGAGCACAGGCTCCTGAGACCAGTGGATCTCAGTTTTGCAAAATCCAGTATGTGTTTATTTATCAGAAAATAAAGAGATTCAAAGTTTTCCAACTTTCTTAAGGATGGCCTATTTTCTGGTTTTCACATGTCTGATTCAGTTACCAAAATAAAGATGAATTTTGAAAATACAGCACTGGAAGATCAGTGGGCACATATCTGAGGTTTGAGGGGTCTGTAGTATGTGTGTGTGTGTTTCTTCTTACTCAGTTCTCCTCTTCGTTAAAGTGGGTTGGGTCCACCATACAAGACACTAGGTTTAAAAGAAAAACTTGGTAGTAAGATCCATTTTGAGAGATTACATTGTGTAAATAACCATATCTCTATTTGTGGTTAGTTCTCTCATTTAATGTTGTTGGGGAAATGGGTGTAGATGGGTATGGAATAAATCAGTCTTGTGAATTTTTGTGTTCTCTTCCTCAATCTTCTATTTTATAACCTATTGTGTCTCAGAGTATAGATACCTTTCAAACAGACACTATTATCTGAGAGGCAGAAACTCAGAAACTATTATTCCATCCTACCTGAGGGACCAGACTTTAGAATCTAGATCTTTTTTCTGATCTCTCTTCTCTTTTTGTGAAACACATCCATGAAATGAATTGTCTGAGGTTGTATTTACAGATTTCTGATAGTCTGAGTAAGTGTTGATTGTCTTGGTCCCCACGTATTATTATTCTACCTGGCCAAATAATGAATACAAGCACCTCATAATAATCTTAGTGAAATTAAAGTTTAAAAAATTGGTATAAATTGAAATATGATCTCTAGGATAATGAAAAAGACACTTTTTCAAACCTTAGTATTTATGTCTATGAAATGATGTGACTGTCCTTTATACGTGGCTATTCTTTACAATCAAAACAAATTATTTTGCTAATTCATTCTATAATTTACCACTTGAGGGTAGATTATGGCATAAACAATTCATTTAGATTTTGAAGCAAAGTCTTTAACACATAAAGTCTTTAACACATAAAATTTATCATTTTATGACTTGATTATTATGGCCAAAATAATTATATCGGTTGACAGTAAATATATGATTATGGAAAATGTCTACAGTGCATGCTTTTTTAAAACAATATTTACTTTATGCTTTTTTGTTATCACTGATATTCAACAAGATCTATGCTTAAGAGCAACAAAATCCAGTCATTTTTTAATTTCATAGGTCATTGAGTTTTATGATGACCTCAACATCAAGGAAAGCTTTACTTTCTTATAAGGTATTCCATAGTCAGATATAAGAATATGCTATGTTAGAAATTGTTTTTTTTTTCTGCTGCAGTGTCCTTACTAGTAGAGAAATAAAATGATCCTCTTGGCTATACATACATATGTCTATGAATTAAATGACACACAGACATTTCCTATTTCATATTTCTTATGTGTGAAATGAATTTGTTTTGTTTGTGATAACACATGACATTGTAATTATGTGTGAAAATATCCATACACATTCTTTTCTTTGTAAATCTAAACAGGCTGTTGCTTTTCAGTTTAACTGCTTTATAGTAGAAAATGATTGCAGGCCTCCTTAAAAATCATTTGGTCTATTTCTTCTTTGGTGATTCTTTTTTTGTTTTTGCTGGACTATTGCTGCTTGAGCCATAGGAGTCAATTTGTGAATAAATCTTTATTTTTCTCATGGTCTTCTGTAAAAACTACAGAAAAATCACTAAGATAAAAATATCAAAATGAAGAATTTTCAACCCTCTGCTAACTTTATTTTAATTATTTATCATTTTTCTAGCCAGTCATCTTTCTTGATTTAATTAGGAAAGATGTAGATGTATTTTGAATATAAATATTTACTCTAAAGATATTCAATAATCTCTTATTCTTGGTTTTGCTTTCTGTAATTTAAGCTACTCATAATCAACAGTGGTCTGAAAATAATTACTAAAAAATTCCAGAAATAAATAACTTATATGTTTTAAATTTCATGCTATTCTGAGTAGCATGATGAAATTTCAGTTTGTTGCACTCTGCCATGCTTGGAACACAAATAATTCCTTTGTCCAATGTAGCCTTGCTTTACATATTACCCTTTCACTAGTCATTCAGTAACCGTCTCAGTTGTTGTACTGGTTTCAATATTTCAGTGCTTGTGTTCAAATAACATTTATTTTACTTAGTAGTGGTTCCAAAATACAACCATAATGAGGTTTGCATTAGGATATGCCAAAGAAAAACCATAAAATGCTTCATTTAAGTGTAATTTCATTTCATCACAAGGATGAGAACAGTACAAAAAAGATAATGGCCGGAGAAATAACTTTCACATATGTGGTTATTATTTTATTTTATCAATAGTTATTTGTCTTAGTTTCTTTTCTCCCATTGCTGGAGCAAAATACCAGACATCCAAAATTAAGTGAAGAAAGGTTTATTTAACTCAGTATGTGGAAGGTTCAGTCCATAATCAAATGGCTCCAAAGCAGGTTGGAATAGCACAAGGGCAACACTTCAAGGCAGCAGAAGACAGCAAAAGCAGCAAAAGCAAAAGCAGTGGAAAGCAAGCCTCTTTTCCTTCCTTATATTGCAAACAAGCTATGCCTCTCCCCAGGGCAGGTGTAGCACTCACAATCTCCAAGCCCTCCTCTTGCACAGGATGAAGATGTTTACAAAGTGAGGACTGTGGCCTCTTCTGAGTCCCTTGGTTAAACTTCTAAACTTTTAAAATTGACACAATGTATCAAGCAGTACATTATTATTGTTACCCTTTTACTGAGTTCAATTTATCAATCACACTATCATAAGTACATACTTAAAAGCATATGTATATGCATGTGTATCATAAGTATAGTATACATCGAACTCCTTACCAACCAAGATTTCAAGTATTCACTGATGACCTTGCAAAATATCTCTTGTGGATAATGAAGGACTAGTGTATGTATCTATCTTTCTTGGTAATAACTATATTTTACATATACTTTGAAAAGTGTTTGATATTATGTAGTTTGGTTGCTTGTAAAACACAATGATCACCTTTATGGGACACTGACACTTTTGGATTAATAAAAGAATGGGAAATTCTTTGCCTTAGATTTCTGAAAATCTTTTTTAATCATGCTGAAACAAATAATTTTCTTCAAACTCTCTTCCTACCAATGAGAATGTGTGCTTAAATAGCAGCATAAAGAGTTGATGTTATATATGAGGGTGATCTTTTTAGATCTTCTCAAAATTATATTTACAATAATACCCAATGTATAGACAGCATAAGTCAAACCTTAAATTCTTTTCCTGAATAAACTCATTTAATCCTGAAAACAACCATATGAGGTAAGTGACATCATTATCCTCATGTTACAGATGAGTGAACTGACAAACAGAAAGATTAAGTAATGATCCCATGGCTCTACCACTTGTAAGCCATGCATCCTAGGTCAGACTTGAGGCATGTCAGTCCAGTGTCTTGCTCTTACCAGCTTGCTAATAGTTAATAATGTGCTTTGCTTTTGATTCACATTGCAGCTCCCCTTAGGCAACTCTTTATCTCTTCTCTTGAATGTAGATGAGGATACTGAGGCTCAGGAACGTATAATGATGTGTCTGCGAACATTAAATGGAAAGATAAATGGAGACACCAGGTGTACATTATCAACGACAGAGGGTCGTTTAAATTTAGAGAAAAATAATGCATTTGCCAGAGATGGTTTAGCTAATTCAGGCAGCTCCCTTAGGATAAGAATCAATATAATGTAGTCCCTCTTTCTTACTATTCTTTGTAAAGCTTACAAATTCATTTCAGAGATCATAAAGGCCATCCTTTCTGTGAATCTAAATAATAATTTCCTTCAGGGTTAGTGTTAGAAGAGTAAGTGCTGATGTGGCTAAATATGAAAACCTTAGCTTATCTTAGAACTTCTGAGATTCTTCCAACAAACTAGTTTTTTGCCATGTTTTCTTCTTTGGTGCAATGTGAATAAAGAGGTAATAGCTCATATCTTAGATTCTTTCTGCTTGTTTGTACATTTAAGGATTAAATTTGCATTTTTACTTCAGCACTACAATGCTGACTCATGATTCTTGATTGTGTTAGCTAAGGTTTTGTTTCACTTGACTACTTTTTTGATACCTGTAGTTACAGAATTTGGACGTAACATTGTGAGCTACCGTTCACTGTATTCATTGTGTGGGTTGTATTTATTTATAAGTTTACCACGTATATTTGAAATGCTGACAGTGATCACAACTTTCTCAAGAATAACTCAAAATAAAAAACAAATCAAAGACTTCACAACACAAATCATAATAAGTTATTTACTTTCCATGTTATAATTATTAGCATCTTCCTTACTAAAACCTTGCCATAAACTTCATGCTCTGTTACCTGAGAAGACAACCAAAGAAGTATAGCATGACAATTTCTTTTGGACTGAAGCAAGCAAAATTATCAATGAGCATTTTACACTAGCTCTTCCTGCATAGACTAATTTTCTTTTGTAGAGAGTACAATGGGATTTTATTGCACCTTTGAAAATGTAGACAGGAAAATATAATAAAGTGAATATCAATATTTTCTTCTCCTATACTTATTACGAATCAAAATGGTAGCACAGTTGGCTTTTCACTACCTCAAAAACACCATTTTTTGTGGGTGTGATGATTTCTTCTTTCTGAATATAGATAAGCCAAAGAAGCTTGGTAAAGGCCCTTAAAAATCACTGTAGAAGAATCCATTAGGGTGCTTATGTTTACTAACCAGTAATCAAAAATTCTAATGTACAGAGGGCCAGGCAAAGAAGATTTAATTCATGAAATCTGATGCATTAAAGGAAAAGATGGCTTTTTACTGGATTTTTAAAATGTAGGCTATTTTCAGCTTTTGATCATTAAAGAGTTCTCATGATTCCTTTTTATATTTGTATTTTGTGGAGAAATCTTGAGCTTCTTTCTTCATGGGACAGGTACTTAATAGATTTAACAAATATTTCAATGAAAAAATAGACATCATTATTCCAGTGTTGCTAGAAAGATTTCATGTAACAAAATGCCCCACATGCAATGTAGATTTATATAGGCTAGATAATCATGGCACAGGGAGAAAATAGCAGGATTCTTTAAAAAATAGGGCAATGTATTAATGCTTTCAAACTGAAAATTTAGTGCAACTGTTTGTTGAGCTGATCGGATTTATTGCATTAAATAATTTTAAAAATATTTCATTACATTAATGTAGCAACTGTTTAAATAGTTATAAACCAATATATCTGTACCAACCAGATGATATTCTCATCATTTTGTACATAGTGAAAAAGGTTTAGTTTCCTCAAGAGAGAAGCCATAAAAGTATGACATCAGAGCAAATCAAAATGGGGTTTTCACTTTCACCTCTCGTGCAATAATATTTATATTGATTTAGACTTTCTATTTTATTAGTCAATATTAGTCTTGAAAATGATGATTACATGGGTTGAGTGTAAATCTGACTCATAGATACTGGAGATAATTGAAGCTTACATAATTAAACTCTATGTGTAGCTAATCATACACTGTAACTTAAAGTCCTTTTGGGCAGAGAGTTGGGAGTTAATATGCTTGTAGACTGAAAGATTTTTGTCCTAATATAAATTACTGGACATTATGGCAGTGGTCTAGCCTGACCACTACCCCCTCTGTCCCCCTCAGTCCTGATTACAATTTCCTTCTTCCCTTCCCATGTGCGTCAAAATTCCCATCAGTCTGTTACATGTCATCTATGCTTGCCCCAAGTGCCATTTCCTTCTAATCAGGGGTCATATAACCCCCGCTTTCTCCATAGCCAGCAGAGAAAATAGCTCAACCACACCAACTGGGCGTTCTTCTCCGTGACCTCAGCCCCCAGTAAGTTTCTCCTTTTGGTACCTTCTGCTTCTCTATTGCTCCGGAATACCCTAACATAGACAATTACAAATTCATACTGACCACAGTTCTTCTGAACTTCATCTATGCTTAGTGACTATTGCAGAAATCTTACCTATACAGAGAAATGGGAGGTTGGCCTGTGCTGTTTCTCTGGTTTTCCCATGGATTGGTATAATTTAAAATTATTGAAAAGTTACTGAAGTCTTTTAGTAAAGGAAAAAGATATGCTCGTGGCTTAAACTGACAAATGGTAGTGTTGCCACAATGACTGTTCGCAGGAAAGAATACCAAAGGACCATTGTCCTGAAGCAGGACCCCTGGATTCTCTTTCTGTTGACCTCAGACAGACGGGAAAGAAAACAGAAACAAAACAAAACAGGTTTTGCTTCACACAACATAAAGTGTTATCTAGATGCAGTACAACTGCTTTTGGGAAGGTAGGGGATAGGCAGAAGTCCAGCAAATAATTAAAGTATCAACCTTACAAAACGTAGAGTAGAAAGGATACAGGGATTTAAATTTTTTGATTTATTCTTCCCCTTTAATTTTCTTTCCCCCTTTTTATTTTTTGTTGGTCTTTAATTCCCTTTTCTGATATGGAAAGCCACAGTTCAGGTGCAGTAGAGTCTAAATCATCTAAAGCAAATCAGGCCAGAAATGGGCTGATAATAAAGAGCAAAAAAAGTGTGCTTGCTTTTTACCAGTGAATCATCAGTGCTACAATGGAGTCTAAAGATTCTATTAGCATTATAGAAGCTCTCAGGAAGCAATCTCCTTTTTCTCTCAAAAACTTTCACTCTAGTATGATAGAACCTTGATTATTAATTGAGATCAGTGTAGCTGTAACTCAGCATGGTAAGATGCGTCTTTCCTTTTTTTATTTTTTATTTTTGGTTTGTTTTCTTGTAAAGAAATTTTGAAATAGATATTCTATTCTAGCTAAAGTTTTTGTCTCCCTATCTTTCACAATTGGAAATTGCTTTCTTTCAATCATCGAAAAAATAATTATGGAATGTCTACTGGATGTCACATGCTACACTGGATATTAGGCAAAGAGTAGATAAAATAGACAAAATAAATACTTGTACATATCATGTACTTATTTCTATGTTTGTTTTGTAATATTATACACAGTATTTAAAAACACTTTCACTGAGAGCCCAATATATGACATGTAGTTTATGATTTATTAATGGATTATATAAAATATTCAACTAATTTAAGAAAATACATAACCCTTCCTTACAAAAGTACTTCCTAAATTCGATTCAATTATAATTTGTTATTGAACAAAAGAAAATAATTTTATATATAGTACACAAAGAGTAGTTACTATGGGTACATGTGACGTATAATTTAAAAGACATATTTACACAAAAATACAGTAAAAATTAGTATTGTCTTTGCAGTTGTGGACAGAATTTCATCTCTCCAGTAATTTACAGAGAGACAAAAAAATATGGACTCAGAGCTACTGGCACTGAATATTACATGATTGATAACTGTTTTTGCATTTAAGGGGAAGGAAGCAAGGAAATGAATAAGGGGGTGGAGATATGGATGTGTTGGCTATGAAGGAAAGAAAGTTACAGTGAAAAGGCTTTAAATTCCACATTATCTCAGCCACATTATAGTTCCCTATTATAGTTCCCACATTATAGTTCCCTATTATAGTTCCCTATTATAGTTCCCACATTATAGTTCCCTATTTCTGATGAGTCGATGATCTGTCATTTGTACATTTCCATATGATGTGCCTAACATTTGGGGGGTGAATATAGGGAAAAGGAATTACTTTAAATTTTTTTATGCTAAATTGGGTAGACCTTATTTACTTTGAATATGTAGCTCTGTAGTGGAATATTGAAATACTGAGAGAGAAGAATAAGATTGAAATTATCTAGGATTTTTTTCTTAAGAGCTAATAAGATTATTAGAAGCCAGAGATACCATAAGGATCTTCTCCAGCTTACTTATTCTAGCAGAAAAGAAGAATCTCCCTAATGAAACAGGGTTGGGAGAAGCAGCATGTTATGAGCTTTTCTCGTTGTGGATGAGCCCATGTTCTTACATGCACACACGAACACACAACACAAACACAATCATAGACCCACTACATACTATCTTGTTCATTTTTGCTGTCTCCATGGTGGATAGCTGTTTATCCTGCCATCCCAGCATTCATTTCTCCTTCTATATCAGAATCGGACTTCCAACTGGGGAGCTCTTCCTAGTTCAGCAGTGCTAAATTGAACCCTTCCTGTCTTTCTGCCAGTTCTTGCTGTGGGTAAATGATCCAGGCTGGACCCATTTATGCATTCCATCTCCACTGAAACCAGTGATTCAGGGATAAACTCATGCCTCAAGCACAACCAAGAAGTTAAACTCTGAGATTTTCTTTGGAACTCAAAATAAAGATATTTTCCCTAGTAGAATGCTTAAGATGATTAAAAAAAAAAAAAAGAGCAGCTAGGGAACCCAAGAGTATGGAAATTACATGGGAATAAGGTCCTCCATGGACAAGTAAAGCAGAGAAAGGGGATCATATTTGAATCTTGATATTGTTGCAGATTCATTGTATCTATTGTTAGATAAACCTGGATCTTTGAGTCTTGTGAGCCAATTAATTCCTCTTTTCCTTACTTAAACTACAATGAGTCATGTCTCATTTTCTTGTAAAAGAAAGAATTGTAATTTAGTCACTTAGAAGGTTTATTAAGATTTTCTTTTAGGTGACTTTTCTCCATTTTCCCATCTGTTGCTGAAGAGCATTGTGTTTATCCAACAAGATTCTTACTTGCATCTAACAAAGCATCCCCAAAATGATTCACCCTTCCAGAAAACAAAGTACCACTTTGGAGAAACGAAGATTCTGACTATGCAAAAATATTTGTTTACTTTTTAGCTAGCTTAAGACTAATTTACCTTTCTTCTTATGTTATATGATGTATGGAGGAGAAAAAGATTTTTTGGGAAGTATTTGAGGTGCGTCTATCCATGCTCATATTTTAAAGTAAGTTTTGGGAGTATTTGAGGTGAATCTATACATGATGTGGTGGTTAATTGATTAAATGTCAACTTGAATGGGAACATACAGCTGAATTGAGTCAGTGTGGTTCTGGGAGTGAAAGAACTACTTTAAGGGGGATTGTTGTTGGAATGTTATAAAAAGGAGAATGGGAGGGAAGGGCATCAGTTGATTTTTCTTGGGAAGAGCTTCCTGGTGGATGATTCTTCTTTGGAGGAAGTTAAATCCTCGTTACCAACGATGGCTGCTCTCCTCTTTGGAAGAAGTCCAATCTTTGCCTTTTCCTTGGGCATTGTCTCTTGGCTCTCTGAACATATCCTTCAGCTTCCAAGACCAGACTTTGGCCCTGCCAGCACAAATTCTTTAGCTTCCAGCTTCGACCTTTTCACCTCTAGGTCGGCCCTAGAGAATCCTTCTGCCTCCTGATGAGGACTCACACAGGACCTTGCTTGCGGCTCCAGGTCTTTGGCTGGATTCTTCCAATCTCTAGTGCTAAGGTGGATCTTTTGCACTGTTCTACACTTGAGTCTGTGGGCAGCCTTCGTAGGCCAGTCTTGTAAATTTCTGTGCCCTCCCTTAAATCTGATTCAGAATATTTGCAGTCTTTTGAGCAGCCTTGCCCCTGCCCTGCAAGCTCTTCTAAGCACAAATACACATGATTATATCTTAAAGTAGTTATTTTTTTTAGGGGGGGAGGGTTGAGGTGCATCTATACATGCTTATATCTTAAAGCAGCTTTTACTTATTTTCCTCCTTTTGTCATATCTATACTCCATCTATTTTACAATTTCTCGCAGGATATCTTCCTTTCTCCAAATTCAGTATACTGAAAATGAGATCCATTACTTTTCCTTCAAAGTATTTCTTCTCCTGTTTCCTCTTTTTATTTTATTTTATTTTATTTTATTTTATT
>RJWT010035476.1:0-13455 GCA_004365215.1 Cuniculus paca | reverse complement strand
TCTGCGGCTCCTCCTCCCAGTCACTCATCCCGAGCCTAGGAGGAGCTGACAAGGGTCCGCACCAGCAGGGGAAGGGGACAGGCAAGTAGGAAGGTTTTGCTGTTCAATTTTTTTATAAATATTTTTGTTTATTTATTTTGAGTTAATATACTTTCAGTGGTTTTAGGCTCATAGAAAAATTGAGCAGAAAATGCAAAGTGTTCATACATTCCCTAGCCCTTTCCCTGCAAGTCTTATCTATTAATTAATATCTTGCCTTTATATGGTATATTGACTATAATCAATGATCCAATATTAATGTATGATTATTAATGAAAGTTCATGATTTATATTAAGCATCAATCTTTGGTGTGCATTTGTTTTAGTTACATTTTTCTTGTTGCTGAGACAAACACCTGACGCCCAAAGTGAAGGAAGGAGAGGTTTATTTAGCTTACAGTTTCTGTGGATTTCAGTCCATAATCAGCTGGCTCCAAGGCAGGTTGGCATGGTATTGGGGCAACACTTCAAGGCAGCAGCCAGAGCAAAAGGGGGCAGCCGTTCATGGCGGCTGCAAGCCGCAAGAGCAAACCGCGCCAAAAAGGAAAACACGCCCCCATTCCGACCTTACATTGTATGTCGGCTCCACCCCTGGGCGGGTGCAGAACTCACACCACCAATCCCAGCGCTAGACAACGAGTCAATCACAAATGCTAGATTCAGCCACTTCTATGACTACATGAGGCTTGGGGGGCCATCTATATACAAACCGTAACATTCCACCCCTGATCCCCCAAAGACTCATGTACGCCCCTATACAAAAGACACTTAGTCCATCTCCATGAGCTGCCAAAGTCCTAACAGTTTCAGCATTGCAACAGTTTCAGCATTGCTGAAGAGTTTAAGTCCCAAGTCTCTGAAATGTAAAGCAAACTTTAGCTGCAAGTCCCTGTACAAATGAAAATAAAGTTAAACACTTCCAACCTGCAAGTGTACAGGATAAACGTTTTCATTCCAAAAGTTACAAACAGGAGGGTACCAAGGATTGGGAAAAAAGCAAGTCCGAAATCCAGCAGGGTAAATGTTAAATCCTATAGCTGCTTGTCCAGCCTCTGAAGCAATCTGTGGCAAATTGTGAGCTCCAAAGGGTTTGTGTGGTTCCACCCCATGGCACTTTGAGTGGTCACTGATCCCATCGCATCTCTCTTGTGCTGGCTCTGCTCCCCCATTGCAGGTTTCCTTAGATGATGCACGTTCCTGGCTTTTCCAAACTTCTGGGGTCTCCATTCTGGCTTCACACTCACAGCTTCACACATTGCCCTCTCAGGGGCACACTGCCTGGCCTTCCAGGCCCTCTGAAATCGGGGTGGAAGCCTCTTTAACCTCAGAACGTGTGCATTCTCCATGCGCCTCAAACCAGCACCACATGGATGTTGCCAAGGTCTGCTGCTGGCTGGAGCAGTAGCCAGACTTTTCTCTTTCTTAGCCATAGGGGTTGAGTGCCTGGATCGCTGGGCACTCTGAACCTGATTGCTAGGAACAGATTCTCTATGTTGCCATTTTGGAACCTCGTGTGGCCTCCGCCACCACTCTGGAATGTGGCACTCTGTAGCTTTTTCCCCCAGGGTAAGTCTTTTACTTTTGTATCTTTGAGGTTGTAAAGGGTGGAGACCCACTGCCTCTTCCTGTGATGCCTCTAGGCCATCTTTTGTATTCTGTTCCTTTTCAGCAATCGAGGTTTCAGCTCTATCTTTACAGTCTACAGCTTTTGGATGAAACTCATAACATTTTAAATCACCATGCTGGGCTCTTTGCCTTGATTTCCAAGATAAATCTGGCTGAAAGCCCCCAATAATACCCGTGCCACTGCCTCAAAATTTGACTGCCCTGAAATTTCCTTTGCCAGATCAATCAGGCCATCGCCCTTAATCTCAGTCTCAGGCAAAGTCTCTGGACAGGAGCAGAATGCAGACAAACTTTCTGCCAAGTCATAACACACATCGTGTGGAGTCCAACAACCAACGCAGTCCTTCTTCCCAGCAGAAACCTCCCGAGCCTAGTCTTTACCGGCAGGCTCTCTATCAGCCTTCTGGTCTCCTGAGCTCTGACCAGAATCTCCCCTACAGAACAGCCTAAGCTGTTCCAGGGCTTCTAGTTCAGGTGACATCTCCGAACCTTTCCAAACTCTTCCCACAAGCCATTCCCAAAGGCTCTTGAACCACATGGTCAGGTACGGTCACAGCAACGACCCCACTCCTGGTACCAAATTCTGTTTTAGTTACTTTTTTCTTGTTGCTGAGACAAACACCTGACGCCCAAAGTGAAGGAAGGAGAGGTTTATTTAGCTTACAGTTTTGGGGGTTTCAGTCCATAATCAGCTGACTCCAAGGCAGGTTGGCATGGCACTGGGGCAACACTTCAAGGCAGCAGCCAGAACAACAGGGGGCAGCCATTCATGGCGGCTGCAAGCGGCAAGAGCAAACTGCGCCAAAAAGGAAAACACGCCCCCATTCCGACCTTACATTGTATGTCGGCTCCACCCCTGGGCAGGTGCAGAACTCACACCACCAATCCCAGCGCTAGACAACGAGTCAATCACAAATGCTAGATTCAGCCACTTCTATGACTACATGAGGTTTGGGGGGGCCATCTATGTACAAACCATAACACCATTATAGCAGTTTGGATGTGACATGCACCCACTGTTACAGTAAATGCTCAATAGTTTTCCTACCCAACAATCCTCTGTATTCTACTTATTCAGCCTCCCCTCCCTCCCCAGCAACCAAAAAACTGTCTCCACAATTCTGTCTTTTCTTAAATGTCATATAGTCAGGATTGTTTCACTCTGAAATATGCACTGAAATCCCTCCACAGCTCTTTGTGATTTGATAACTCATGTTTAAAAATCACTAGATAGCATTTCATTGTCTGACTATATCAGTTTGTTTGTTCATTTACCTATTGAAGAACAATTTGGTTGCTTCCAAATTTGACAATTATGTATAAAGCTACTATGAACATTCATGTGGATGTAAGTTTTCAACTCCATTGGGTAACCACTAAGGAGCATAATTACTGAGTTATATGGCAAAGGATGTTTAATTCTGTAAGAAACTACCTGTCTTCCAAAGTAAGCAGCTGTACCAGTTTGTACTCCCACCAGAAATGAAAGAGAGTTTCTGTTGCTCCACATCATCACCAGCATTTGGTGTTACCAGTGTTCTGGATTTTATGTTTTCTTCTTGAATAATCTTTTTTTGTTGTTGTTGTTATGTTCAGTTTTTATTTTTTATTAGTGTCTTAGTTACTTTTCTCATTACTGAGACAAAATACTTGACACCCAAGGTTAAAGGAGGGAAGGTTTATTTTGGCTCACAGTTTGTAGAGGTTTCAGTCCATAGTTGACTGGCTCCAAGGCAGGATGGCTTGGCAGAGGGATGTTGTAGAGGAGAAACAGTCCAGGGCAAGCAGACAGGTGAGAGCACATGAGCCCTTTTTGTGACCCTTATATTTTATGCAGGCTACCCACCCTAGGGCAGGTATAATACACCTTTGATCTTACCCAGAACTGTGCCAAACCAATCAGTGGATGGATTTAGTAATCACAAACTCTTAATCCCAGCGTCACACACTCTAGATTCAACCATCTCTGAAATGCACCCTCTAAGACTACAAGAGGCTTGGGGTGGGTACATCTAGACACAGCCATGATAATTAGTATACATTTGTAGTGCATAATTTCATCACATTTCTTGTGGGGAGTTGGTACATGTAGATAACACATCTCAGTTGTTGTTATCATCCTATTTTCTTTCTTTCCTTCCCTTCTCCCTATCTCTGGGTCTTCTTCCCATTTTAGAAAGATGTATCTCCCTATTTTCTATTTCCTATTATTTATCTTTCATTTTGCTCTTTATTGATATTTTGAGTTTCTCATATAAGAAAAACTATGTGATATTTAAACTTGTGTGTCTGATTTATTTCACTTAACATTATGGTACATCCATTTTCCAACAAATGACTCAACTCTATCCTTCTTTATGGCAGTGTAGTACTCCATTTTAATAAGTGTATAATAGTATCTTGTTGCTTTAATTTGCAGTCCTCTAATGATAAATGACATTGAGCACCTTCTCATGATCTTCTTTGCCATCCATGTGTACTGCTTGTTGAGGTGACTTGATCTCTTGTCCAATTCATGTTCCAGTTGTTTGTTTTCTTATCATTTTTAAGAGTTCTTAATATATTCTGGTTACCAGTCTGATAAGTGATTTACAAAGATTTTCTCCCAGTCTGTGGTTTTCCTACCAGTGTCTTTTGCAAATAGAAGTTTCTAAGTTAATCATACCCACTTTTTCTTATCTTAAGATCTTACATTACTATGGTTTACTTGTCACAACTAATGACCCAATATCCGTGTATAATTATTAGCTAATGTCCATAGTTTTTCCCTATTTTCTTAATTATCTTGAGATCCTAACTGGAACATGATATTATATTTTATCGCTGTGTCTCCTTGAGATCCTTTTGGCTGTGACAATTTCCCAGGCTTTCCTTGGTTTTGGTGACCTTGTCAGTTTTGAAGAATATGAAAGACTGGGAGTTTGTCTGATGTTTTCCTTGTGATTAGACTAAGGTCGTAGATCTTTGGGAGGAAGACTACAGGTAGGCAGAATGCTATTGTCATCCCTTCCTATCCAGGGTACAAAGCATCAGCACCACTCATCACCGCTGACATTAACCTTGGTCACCCTGCTGAAGTAGTGTTGATCAGGGTTCCTATTGTGAGGCTGCTTTTATCTTCCCTTCCCTCTGGAAAGCAATCAGTGTTTGGCAGGACTTTTCAACTTGGGCTTCTCAGAGAGGGTTTCCTGTCCCATTTCCCCATGGGAAGAGCCAGACAGTGCACCAGTGCTCCGCACTCATCTACTGCCCACCAGTAGATGAGTGGGGCCGTGCTTGCCTCAGGAAACCCACAGCGTAGTGGGAAGACAGACACCCACACAAACAAGCACACACACAGAGTCGTGGTGCCTCGAGAACAGTAGGCCCGAGCGCAGAGAGCTGGGAGACAGGAACGAGGAGGGGCCAGCTTAGGTGGGGCACTGCCTGGGACCAGTGCATGCCAGGGACAAGAGCAGGTGAGGCTGGGGAGGGAAGGAAAAAGCCAAGCTTGACTCAAGAGGAGGCTTCACTGCAAAGGGACAGGTGATGAAGAAAAGCTGAGCAGGCCTTGCCCTCAGCCCCCACCATCCTCACGGGCCCAAGGTCCACAGCAGATCTACGCAAGCTCAGGGTGCGCGTCTTGTCTTTTGGGTCTCCACTGACTGCAGCTTTAGGGGCAGAACTGGCACAGTCATGGAGATTTGTGCTGTTTGGGGCCATCAAAGAATCCTGTGGGCCTGAGTTTCCGCATCTCTAAAAAGGTTGTGTTTGGGGAAAGGGAGGGGAAGTGCCTGGAAGCGGGAGAGGAAAGGGGGCTGGCAGTCAGCGAGGACGCAGGCATCTGCCGAGAGCAGATGACACGGGCCCAGGAGCTGCAGAGGCAGGAACAGAGAGCAAGAGACTTTGAGGGAAGTAGGTCAGATTTCAGATTCCTGAGCTCATAGCTCAGCCCCTGGAGAACCTGACAAAGCTGATATTTTCCAGAGCGAAGGGTAAGCAGATGTTAGCAAGCTACACTCGGCTCTCAGGCACAAGCTCCCTGCATGTGGCTGCTGCAGACCCCTGGCTGTGCTGGCCTTGCAGGCTTGACCATGGCTGAACACACGGTGGGATCCAGAGCAGCCCCGCTGGGAGAGAGATGGGAGGGAGGAGGGAAGAGGGTGAACCTCCTGGAACAAAAGCGACCTCCCTGCGGCAGAGGCCAGAGGAGGTGTGCAGGCACTGGCGTGTGCAGGCACTGGCTTGTGCTCACTGCACAGCCAGCAGCGGGAGGGAAGTAGACATGGGGCTACGGCACCCGGGCCCTCTGCAGCCAAGTCTCAGACTCGTCTCCTACCCCATCCCCTGAGCACCACGCTCACGGAGGTCTTTTTGCTCCCTCCTGCCCTCTGACTCCTAGGATTACTCGCAGCTTGGCTTCTTTCCATGTGACCCCTTGCACTCACACATACACGCTTGTGCATACATAGGCACACATGGAGACGCATACACATATAAGTACAGGTGTGTAAAACATGCACATGCACTCACATGCACGCACACACACACACACACACACACACACACACACACACACACCCCTGCAGTGGCTCCTCCTTGTTGCCCTGGGTTTGTGCTTCCCTCATTAACCCAAGCTACATTCATCCTGCTCTCCCAGGTCCTGACCTCTATAGACCCCTGACCACCAGGTGCCACTGACTGCCTGACCCTGACATGACAGGCCTGGAAATCCTGAGTTGCAAGAACCATACTATTCACTAATGATGACCCACGAGCAGCAGCCTGGGAGGCTGGCAGAGTGGACCAAGTTTACCTGGCTCCTGAGCTATGTCTTTAACTATACTCGTGGACTCCTCATTATAGGAAGAAGAAAATTGGGGGAAAGGGCATGCTTTCTTTGGAAAAGAGATTAGCAGAGTAAAAGTGCACCTCCAATTGTGTGGTCTCCACCACAGCCAAGACAGCATCCCTAGGGTTGTGGTGTCAGAGTCAGACAGGAGTTTCGTAAACACTTAGGTCGGGACAGCCCGATCAGGGTCCCCGTGACCTCACGGGTCTGCTGTGTGGCTCTGATGGGCGGTTCCACTAGCCTGTTGAGGTTGCTATAGCAGATACCTGAGGCCAGTAACCTACAAAGTGAGGGGTGCTCGTTCACAGCTCTGAGGGCCAGGAGCATTGCCCCACGTCTGCCTCACACTGCAGAGGGCCTCACGCCAGCTGTCATCACAGTGGCAGGGCAGGCAGAGGAGAAGAGGAAGATGCCAGGCTCCCTCACGACAATGCATTTCACAGGAGCTAATACAGTCCTTCAAGGGTCGTGTTCCCCAGACCTGAGACCAAGCACTGGTCTGCAGTTCTGAGGAACTAAACTGCCAGCACCCCCTACTCACACTCCTCACTGGCACCACGGGGTGTACAGTCACCCACCCCAGGTGCTCACGAGAATGGAAAAATTCACACTGGGAAGCACTCAGTGAAGGCCCTGGCCCAGGAAAGTGCTGGGGAAGGGTTGGTGCTCACCACGCCAGCCCCAGAGGGAGCTCGGTGGGCAGCTCGCAGGCCCGGATGGACGGTGCCAGCCCAAGCACTCTCCCAGCCACAACGGCAACACTGCCTCCTGCATCCCTGAACGTCCACCATGCAACCCATCACCAGCACCATCGCCAGCACTCCCTGCTGGCAGCTTCCTGAGTGCTACGACAACAGGCGGAGTGGAGGCGAAGTGCGGCCCGGACTCATGCCACTTCACACGTATAGACAGGTCCACGATTAGCTCTCCTGGCCCAGCACTGGGCACGCCCTGGGGAGCCGGCTGTGCGCAGCAGACAGTCTGCCAGCCTGTCCAGTGGGCCTTGCTGACTGCATTCCGTTAGGTGTATCCAGGAGTCTCAGCTCCTTCATCAGTGAATGGGGCTAAAGCTCCCTCTAGGCATCTTTGCCAGTCAAACCAATCAGTGTGTGTGACCCACAGGAAGAGTCCGGGGGCTGTCCCCAGAGCCCCAGTGAGGCTGCGGCAGCTTCTGCACACCACAGAGGGCCTCACTCACGCCCCTTGCTTGGTGCCTGTATAGACAGCAGGTCGTGGGCTCCTTCTCCCTTCCTCCTCCAGCAAACGTTAATTATACATGAAGTTTCCCTCCAGCAGAAAGGTTATAATTAATTTATGTTGGGACCATAATAGATTCCAATACAAGCTCCCTTTCATTGCATCCCACTGTACTCTGCATGTGCAGGCTGTGAGGCACAATTCCATAATTCACCACAAAATGCAGCCCCCTGCAGCAAGCTCTTCCCCAGCTCTCAGGAAGAGGGGGGCAATAGAAAGAGAGACAGGACACTGGCTCTCAATCTGCGGAGCTGGGAAAAGCTCTCCACCCCTCAGCCCTCACACCCTCACTGGTCACAAGGCCAGAGGGGAAGGAGTCACACTCTGGCCACCCAGACCTTTTATAACTGTGTGACCTACAGCACTACTGACCCTCTCTGAGCCTTAGCTTGCTTGTTTGTTGAAATGGAACAATGCAGTAGTATGTGTCCCTCAAGACATTTGTGAAGATTAAATCAGACAAGCTTGTAAATCCCTCACTACAGTATTAAGCACCACCATGTCCTAAATATTACAAGGAGCAATTGTAGCTCATGCTTATTGATGTCTGCTGTGTTCCAGGCACTATGCTGGCCCATTTCACCTTTGAAGCCCTGCAAAATCTGGCCCCTATGTTCACTTTCCCGGGAACACAATGAAGGACCCCCACAAGATGGTTCTCCTTTAGGGAGGCCCCTTCAAATGGGCCCCAAGGATGGTGGCACTTATGGGCTAGCATGGTGCTGGCTATCCTAGTCCAGTCTCCTCACTTACGGGGACAGAGACAAGAAAGGTTGTCTCTGTGCCCCTTTCCTGTCACTCCTGCAGGGCAAGTTGCTGAGAGTGAGTGACTCCACGTGGAAGGTGGAGCAAGAGGAGCCTGGCTGCCACTGGCTAGGAGGAAAGCTGCTTGGAGTGAGGAGACTCGAGTGGGGTTGTTGGCCGGCGTAGTGCCAGCTCAGGGAGAGACTTCCCTGAGGCCCAGAGGGCTAGGCCCTCCTGCCTGGCTTCTCCCCAGCTCCCCGGGGGCTCCCCTCACATCTTCACAAGCATCCGTCCCAAGCACCTGCTGCTGTGACCACAGCTGATGCTCCTGTGGCCAGGCTACTTTATCTTCTTGTCCCTTCCCCAGCTGACTGGGTAAGGCACTTTGGGCCCTGGCCATCACGCTCTGGTCTGCACGTGTAGGTGCCTTCACAGCATTGCCATTAGATCACTCTGTCATATGGGTACTTGCTGTCTCCACACACTCCATGCTTAAAGCAGGGGCTCATGTTCACTGGGTGCACAGCACTGCCGTTCATCCATTTCCCCTGAATCCAAGCTGCACCTCTGATGTCTCTCTCTCTTCTCATGCTCACATCCGAGCCACCAAGCATCCTTGCTTTGTCTCCCAAAGATCTCCCCACTAAATCACTTTCATTTCTTGCATGCTGCTGCCCATGTGCCAGCACCTCCCTTCTGGGCCATCTCTCCTCCACGCGCCAGCCAAGCAGACTCCTTAGCACTTGCATAGCACCCTGCGGCAGCTCCAGGCTGTGCCAAGCCCAGCCCTGCCTGCATCTCCTATCCCGCTCACTTCCCAGCCCCTCTTCCGGGAACTCAAGCTGTCCCTACCTTGGCTCTTCCACGTCTCCTGTCGCTCCTGGAGTGTTCTGCCCCAGTCACCTACAGCTGACTTCTGCAGCTCAGTAAGGTTTCTGCCCCAGGGACAGTATGGAGATGAAGGCTTTCCCACACCTTGTGCAGCAGTGTCCCTCTACCTGCAGCCCTTGACCCTGATGCGCTTGTCCTCATGCTACCTATAACTACTGGGAGTCTGAAGCAGACCTTTCGATTATAGCCATGCGTTGTGGAACAAAGGAAATGTGTTCTGAGAAGTGCTCAGAGATGACATCACCACAGAGAGTACTTGATGTGGACGAGGTTGTGCACCCGAACAGTAGTTTCCTGCGCCGAATAGGAGGCTGTTGGGCCACTGTGGCGTTTGTGTGTCCAACCACAGAAAAGGTATAGTAAAAATACAAGTAGAAAAAATGCTTGAGATGCACAGGGCACTCGCCGTGAATGGGGCTCTTGGCTGAACCTTGGGGGTTCGCAGAGGTGGACACATGAAGCCCAGAGCTTGCAGTGCACTCCTGAGGCTGCCCAGGCACACTCAGCCTGCACCACACTCACACGAAACACTGTGTTCTCTCAGTGATACATTAACCTTAGCCCACTGTGATTTTTTACATTATAAACTTTATATTGTGTTAACTTTTGGACACTTGTCATAACAGTTAGCTTAAAACAGGAACATGTTATACTGTACAGCTTTCAAAAATAATTTTATTTCCATGTTTATAGGCCTTTTCTATTTTTCAAAAGGATTATTATTACTTATTTTACTTTTTAAACTTATCAAAAAGATTAGCCTGAGCCTACACAGGGTGGAGATCGTCAGTCTCACTGGCTGCCCCTCCAACCCCATCCCCCAGGAGGCCTTCTGGGACAGCCATGCGCAGGCAGCAGCCACCTCCTGTGACAACAGCCTTCTTCCCGATCCTCCTCAAGGGCCCGCCTAAGGCTAACTTCCTTATATATAAGTAGAAGGAATGCACTCAAAAATCGCGGTAAAAAGAATCATGCAGTAAACACATTACCAGTAACACTGTCATTCAGTACCGAGTGTTCCACGCTGTGCGTGAGCATAAGTGCTGTGCTTTTACACACCTGGCAGCACCGTATGCTGTAAGTAAGCGTGTGAATAATGCATTGCGCTGTGGCCTCGCAATGTCAGGATGGCTACAGTGTCACCAGGGGACAGGAATCTTCTGGTCCCATTGCAATCTTGTGAGACCATCATCACACATCCAGTCCGTCGTGGACTACGCTCATACGCAGCACGTCACTGTTCTGTTATCACCCAGGCCCTTCAATAAAATGTCAGATTTGGGTCATCACTTTCTTAAAATCTGTTTTGTTTTGCTTTGCTTTTGTCTATCTCTAAAACCTGGAACAGTGTTAGAAACAAACAGGTGTTGAATGCAGGAGTGAGCAAAATAAATGCCACAACCTATCCCTTCTAGAAGCACATGCAGACACGCACCTACAGAAATGTGCATATACATACATACACACATGTGGTGCATGCAGAAAAGGAGCCCAGCAAGGCTCTCTCCGTTCAGGAAGCCACAAGGCATGGGAACCAAGATGCCCCTGTTGGGAGGAGAAGACACATCGACCTTCAAAGAGGTGCAGGTGGATGCACCGAGCTCTGCAGAGCTGCGTGTCTGTGTGCAGAGTGATGGAACTCAGCTGGGGTGTCTAGAGTGGCCTGGATAGCCAGCAAGCCTGGCCCTGAAAGCTACAGAGTGGAGGGGCTGCAGACTTCCCCCCCGCAAGCTGGCTCTGACCCAGAAGGTGAGCAAGCCTGGCCTGCAGGAAATGGAGGGATTAGGCGACAGGTACTGGCCCTGGAGACCTGGCGAATGCCCAGGTCTGAGCTACCCTTTCAGAGGCACTTTTCCAGGGGACTGAGGGGTTGCATTTCTCTACCCTGGTGGCCAGGATCCTGGCATCAGGCACTGAAGGGCATAGGAAAACCTAAAATCTCAGCATCAGATGACCTGGATTTGCCGCTGAACTCTGCACTGAAGCTCAAGCAAAATTAATTAATTTCTCTGAGACCATTTTCCTACGATTAGCTCAGGAATTAGTTTCTCTACAGTCATTATGATGGACACCTTGTGTCCCAACATAATTATTAATCACACTTCCTTCACTTCAAAGAACTTCAGTTTAGACAAAAAATAGCATTGTCACTCTAATAGTAATAATGAGTACAGTCCTTATCGAGTTTGTATGGGGATTAAATGGTCTGGTGTATATGACAAGTGCCATGTGAGTCTCAGTGAGTGCCTCTGGGAAAAGTTAAAGAGGACACAATGCTTGTGTCCTGCCTGCCTTCCTGCAGTACTACTGCCCAGGGTTCCAGCCATTCCCAGGGTTCCCCTCCATCCATCGCATGGACTCTGCTGCTAGCCATTCCATTTCCTCCTCCCCAGACCTGCCTGTGCCTGAGTTGAGCAAGCCATGGGTCACTGAGACCCTGGGAAGAGAATGCCACCTGCTCAGGATACCATGACAGATGCTTTCCGGTCCCAGCCAAACAGGTAATGAATGACCAAAGGCATTCGGGGAAGCATTCCCTTATCTCACTCTAGCACAGGTCCCTTCTTCCTTTTCTTGAAAAATGTTCAGCTGGCCCATCTGGGACCTGTGACCACTCTTCACAGAGCCTTCACCTGGATTGATGCATGGAACTCCTTCTCCTTCTAAAGAGAATACCTCTTCCCTGGGCTTCGCCTACCTCCCCATGAGGAAGCACGGACTGCAAAGGCTGAAAGGAAGATTTTGTACAAATGACTGACTGCAGACAAGGAAGGTGCCCACCAGTGAGGGAAATTTCAGAGCTCCCCACCTGGAACCCAAGTCAGCACTCCACTGGCTTTGCAAGTTCAGAACTTTATGGGTGAGAAAATGATCAATTTTAAGGGGAGTCATAGGAGAACTGAGGCTAGAGTGAGAAGTAGAGAATAGGGGACAGGAAGGGACAATAAGACCATGCTTTAACAGGACTTCCTAGCAGATTCCATCCTGTCTTGGACGTGTGACTTTGTGACTATACTCAGGGCGCTACAGATTAGAATGAAGGTGCCTCAGTAGACAAAAGTAGGCTAGGGCTGCCCACAAGGCCCTGTATTGGACACAGGAGGACCTCGGGAAGCACATTCCCTGCTCCCAGCCAGTTCTGCCACACATCAGGCCTCATACCCATGCCGGGAAGATTCAGGAACTGAGTGCCACACCATCAGCCAATGCTATCACCTGCCAAGCCCCATGCCAGAGGATCCAGGAAGTGTGTACTCTGCCTCCAATCCCCAGGTTCTCCACAGTACAGGGAAACAGAGTTGAAAACCAACAGACAAACCTGATTGAAGAAGAGACCAACGCCCAGCGGGAGAGCTCCAGGACTGAATGGATACCCAACCACAAAGACTGGATGAGAGAGAACCTTGAGAGATAGGCTTGGCGAAGGGGAGAGCTACATAAGGACTTCCTAGGATTACCTGTATTCTATTGTGTGAGGTCAGGTTTGGTGGGAGTAACCATAAGAGGGGGTGGTCTTGAAGAAAAAGGCCTTTCACCTAGTGGTGTGTTTGTGCTCTCGCACTGCTGGCAGCATGCAGCAGCAATAAGTGCTCTGAATGACTACAGGTCAATATAAGGCCTAATTGTCACTAAACTCGTAGTTCTCTGTTTTCGTGAAGGGATGTTCATGAATGGTTCCTGGGGTTTGTAGATACCCACTTGACATTTGATACCATTGTTGTCACTGAATTTACTAACATAGACAAGGTAACACGGTAGTGTCCAGCAATTGTTTTCCTCCCTACGCCAGTGTCTGGGTTTCCAGAGGGGGGAGAGTCCTAAACAATACTGAGGCTTACTCCTGAGGAACAGGGCACTGGGCCAAAGACTGTGCAAACCACAGCACCAAAAAAAAAGCAACAAACAGAAACATAAAAAGACAAGGCAATAAATGCCTCCAAAAGCTTCCAACTCCCCAAAAATTGGTACAGGAGGAATGAGGAGAAAGAAATCATACACTATGCAGCAGAAAGATCTGAAAGGGTACCAGTGGAGATAAAACAGCTCTATCAGATGTTTGGTGAATG
>RJWT010035475.1:0-13446 GCA_004365215.1 Cuniculus paca | reverse complement strand
TCAGTTCACCAAATGCATCCATTTTCTTTTGTGAAGCTGTTTCCATTGCTTGTTTCAACTTGGAAAAACTACTTAGATCATGAAGTTCCAGGAGTGGAATTAGCATTGATAATCGATTTAACATGTCCTAAAATGCTGGAAAATGCCATTGCTATATTGGGTATTATTGTTATTTTTAAACTGGTTTCTATTCCTTCTAAATCTTTGTTTAATTTTTAGAGTTTGCAAAATACTCGCCACTGTCATTGGGCAGTGGTTAAAATCCTGGTTCTCCTCAAGACCTCTCCTAGAACCAGTGCAGCAGGGGAGGAATAATCCACTGCAAGCAGGTGTTGATAGGCTCCAGGGCATTCACCTGGTCACCACTGACGCTGTTAGTGAAGAGTCCTCTTTGGAAAATTTGGGGATGAAAGTTACAGCTTGTTATTCAGACTTGTCTGATGGCACGTGCATTGGAAAAGGCATTACAATGTCTTATTGTTTGAAAAAACCTGGAAATTTAGGCTCCATCCCTCCAGCATTTGCTGACATTGTAGAGAGTAAGGTATAGTTAATTTTCATATTATTTTGCTTAAGGAACGTATACATTGTCTGAAAATTTTCTGTCTTGCAAAACTGACCCTCCACTGGTCTTTTGATGAGAGAAAGCTGATTTTTGTTTTGTTTTATGTTTTTTTGTTTATTTTTGTTTCGTTGGGTTTTTTTTCTTTTTGTTTGTTTGTTTGTATTTGTGAGTACTTATTGTGGTGTCTATACTGACTTCTCCAACAGCAAGTATGGATACATGAGACTAAAAGAAAACCCAAGGGCCTCTACACTTCATTACTGCTTGGGGTTTCCAAGATTTCCTGCGGTCCTGCCTTTTTTTTTTTTTTTTTTTTTTCCGGCACTGGGGATTGAACTCACAACCTTGTGCTTGCCAGGCAGGCGCTTAGGTCACTGAGCGAGATCCCCAGCCAGTCTTGCCTTCTTTTCATAGTTTAGAACCTGTTTATTCTTATTTTACACATAACGTTAGAGGTTTTCAGGTATACTCAGAGGTGGAATTTTTTTTTTTAAAAAGTATACCTTATCAGAAGCACCTGTCTTCCATTTGTTTACTTTTTAGTGTACATGGTATATGAATAATGAAAAAGATAACTAAATGCTCTGGATAACATCTTCATTTTGAAAACATCCACATTCACATTTCATACGAGGCTAAGCTAGATTATCAACCACAAGTGTCAGGTTAATTGGACCCAATCTGATTTTTAGATGTCTCAGAGCCTTGATGAGGGCCAGTCAACTGTTGAATAGCCTTGCCAATAATAGTTGTCTCTTCATCATAACACAAAGTCTCTCATTTTTCAGACCCTGTATTTCACCATATTGAGCATGTGACTTAGAGGATAATCAGTAGACTGTGGTTCACACAGATTTGACATGCTAGTTGGAATCTACAAGTTAGTCACATGGAACATAACATAGCCTCCAAGAACCTCTTTTCCTACTACTTAAAATCAGATAAAGATATACACAATAGATAATTTTAAAATGTTAAATAATACAGTGCATATAACATTTAACAGTATGTCTCAGAAAAAACTGGTATATACCTAATAAGTTATTATTGGCCAGTGAAAGTACATTTTAGTTCAGTATATATTTGCTCACTTGATATGTATTCTATTCTTTAAAAATGTTTTTAATCCTCTTTTTTAAAGATGAGTCTTAAATTATTTCTATATTTGTCTTATCTAAATTATGGTAAGTTACTTTTGAAAATGTCTATAATTTACAGTAGATATTAAACTTCATTTCAGTAGGTATGCACATGTTTTTATTGTTGTAATAAAATCTTTAATAGTAAAAGATAAATCTTCATTAATCATATGATATATTTCTCTCTGCACTGAAATACTCACTGAAATGCTGACATACACATGTTCTTAGTTACACTAACTTTCACAAAAATAGCCTGTTCTTTCTGGCATCGTATTTATTCTTCCATGTTTAGTTCATATATTATTCTCTACATACAGTTTTTGTCCTCAAAAATACACACACGCATATATGTGTGCATATATATATATACATATATATATATATATATATATATATGCACATACACATATAGTTTTATTTTACTTAGACTCAAACCAGGGAACTTTTTAAGTTGACCTTTGTATTATATTGAGTGTTTTAAAAACAGTTCCTCTCCTCTTGAAGGACAGATACTGAGACAAAAATTCAAGCTGTATTGTTGAGCTGCATTTTCCTCCAAACTCTTATCACTGAAACCTGAAACATTTTTTAAGACTGTACTGAACTCAAGTAATTATCTTTTATACTCAGTAACCAAGAAGATATTGCTAATTATGTATTTTTAACAAATAATTGCTGAATATTATCAATAAAATTTCATAATTCTTAATTTTGTTTCTTTAAAGTTAAACTGATAAAATCATAAATATAGTTGGATCTCCGACAAGCTGTGTGTGCATTTGTAGTAATAATATATAAAATATGTATATTTAACTTTGTCCGTCTTTTCTGAACTGTGATTTATTTTCTGGTAGTATTCATTTTTTAGATATTTAATACATATTTTTAAATACATAGAAGAAACAAGAAACAATCATGCTTGATCTCATTAAAATAAGCCCTCCAAAATGGAGCTAAATTAGAGAAATACCACTTACTATTGCTTTCCAGACATATACATTTATTTTTACTGCTACTTTAAGTCATTTTTAAAAGATAGCTTACTTAAAATTATCTTACTGTTAATATGTGTGTATTTCTTGTTTTGGTTGTTTTTCCAAGTAATTGAGATAGTATGTGACTATGAGGAATAATAGTGTTAATAGTAATGAAATTATTTGAGGCCAGATAAACTTTAAAACTGTATTTTCAAAACCTTTGACAGATATCGCAAGTATTCATAGTGAGGTCACATTTTTTTAAGTACAAGAAAAGCTACAGTGAGTGTTCAAAGTAAATATAAATGGGAAGGTAGAAATATCAGTTGGTATGGCAACAAAAGTGCATTAAAAGCAAGATTATAGAAAAGGTAATACATTTTTATTGTCCTGAATAGAAGAATCACAACTCAATAAAGGATGATGCCTACATTAAATCAGATTGCAAAGTTTAGTTATAGTGCTTGCATTCAGAAGTCAAGATATTTGTTTGATAAATCAGTATTTTTTTCTGGAGAACCAAACCTCTAGCATTTGATTACTCTCAGTTTAGCCTGTAGACTATGGTCATCAAATAATTATAAAAAGGCAGGGTCTAATAAAATTTTTGTAGACTTGTGACAGAAATGTTTAAAAATTATTTAATTTGAGTGAATATACATACTTTGCCTATTACAAAATGCTTTTTTTTATCTTTTAATAATATCTAAAGGGCAGAGAAAAGGCAAGATATTTTTTTTTTCAATGGTCTAAATAAACAATAAATGGATTGAAATTTCTATACTCATCCCTATAATTAAAAGTAAACTTGTAATGTTTCATGTGCAACTAGAAAAAAACATCAAATCTTGAAAAAAAATTAAATGGAGAACACTTCACATGTATGTGTATTATTTTAAAATAATTCTAAATAAAAAAATTTCTCTCATCTGGTGAACAAATAAAACCAGCTGTACCTAAAGGCAATAGATATAACATGAAGTGTCTCAGAAATCATGGACAGTAAGATGCTACTGGAGTATTTGTACTGCATAATTGTTACATCTATCCATTCACTCAGAAACTATGCAATATTATTTACATAAAAATTTACTAAAAATCATTGCTAATGGTTAAAACAAATGTATTTCTCAAGTTGGTAAAAGAGCTGATGATAATTCAGTTACATTGAAGCACACTGGGCTTAGACTTATTGTAAATGAGTTTCAATTCTGAATTATTTAGATTATCTTTTTTCTCATGTAACTCGATTGATTTTATGTGTTTTACTTCTCTCACATTTGATTTGCAAATGACAGCTCCCATATTTTATTAAGGTTCTGTGGTTAGATTAAAATATTTGATAATGTGTTAATATAGAATGATGTATAAAGTATAAACAATAATACAAATATCAGGTAGGATATTTATGTTTCAGTGTGCACATAGATTATATTTATGTCATTCATTAAATAGATCTTTGGTCTTCCCATATGCTAGGTGTGAATTGATATCTGAAAATACAGATATATGAAGATATTATTCTTGTCTTTGAAGATCTCACCAGATTTGACAATAATCACATGTAATCCAATAAGTGAAAAAAGTTTGAAATTTGTCTATTCAAAAGACAGAATGCCAAGTTTTATAAATTTCACAGTTTAAGATAAGGAGTTCAAATGTAGGCGATCTGTCTCCTCAATATTCACTATAAGTGGGTTGCTAAGTACCTGAAAACAAGGAGGCAGGAACTCTTGTGAATGAGTCCTGAATGAAGACATATGACCGTTAGTGACTGTGTCTGAGACAGGATTTTCATTCTTTGTCTGCCTTCTCCCACCATAATGGCCAGTAACATGTAGTTAGTGTCTTTACTTAATCAGAAGAAAAACAGTGTTTCTTAATTGAATCAAGAAACATAATAATAAAATTAGGTGCTACAGAGTAGAAAACACAAAACAAATCAGTGTACGATTTTGATGCATAATATTTTACAATGATGCACAAATTTTTCTTTACTTGATGACTAAGCTGCAGTAGTACAAATTCACAATTAACAAAATGCAGTAAATGCTCTCCTAATACCATGTACTTCTTCCTACCCATTAGCGCACTTTGAGGCAGTACATTTATGAAATTCTGTTTCTTCTTATCTTGTTCACTAGAGTGTAAGTTCCATGGAGGCTGGAAACTTGTCTGCTCTTGCCAGTCAGGTATTTCCAGAGCTTAATTAAGCTGAGAGGCACATAATACATATTTTGTAAACATTTATTTAATAAATGATCCTTACTGTGTACAACAGCTTGTTTTAATTCTGAGGAAACAGAGTGATATAGAAGATACTACCCACGCTCCACCAAGGTATCCACATCATGAAATATTTCCTTGCATCCAGACTCAGCACCTGCAGCTATGTGTGACGAATCTCCCCGGCTGCAGATGTCGGCTCCCCAAAGGGGAAGTTCAACAGTGCTAAGGGACGAACATTCCCCGAGTGAGTAACTCTCCAATGTATGCTAGGGTTGGTAGATTGTCTTCTAAACTCCTTTGCCAGTCAGTTGTTCAATTCACCCAGACAACTGTTCTCTAATTTAGATTTTTCCAGACAGAAAAATATAACAGATCTTGGATTTCATCTCCTCTTTTGGCCCTGGCTTTGCTTGGCTTTTCTTTTTCCTTCCATATTTCAGGTTCTCTTAAACTGGCACTTTCAGGTATTCTATCTAAAGCAGTAAACTGCTTGTGTTGGGATTTTTTATCTCAGGACAAATTCTGTGGGAACCCATTAAATCATGTAAATATTGAATTCAGCAAGCAGAAAGAAAGTATTAAAGGAACAAGATTTGTCATCACAATATTTTTCCTTTTTTAAGTTTTGTTAAGCTATTTTGTTAAGATAGCTATTTTCTTAATGATAGAAGTAGAAATTTTAGAGGAATGGCATGCATTAACACTGTTTTTATACTAATAGTAGGAAGCTATAATTCACATTTTCTCAGAAAAAAATGTCCTTCATATTTTAGACTAAAAAAATTGGGGTATTTTATTGCTTTTCATCAAAAGCTAAATTGATCTTACGATACACACCTTTATATTCACTTACTCATCTATACAGGGGTCCGTCTATCCAATTACTCATTCATCCACCATGCTTCCAATAATTATTTCTTGAGCCATTAATGCAGGCTAATATATGTATTTTCCTAGTATCCTAAAATAGCTTTTTGCTGGCAGAAAACTAGAAATTAGCTAATTACGTACTAGAGAAACTGCAGTCCCTGATTTTCTTCAGGTCTCTAACAAATCAAGTATATTTTCAGTTTAATGTGAATTTACTCATTAAATGTATCATGTACATTAGTAGATTCCATTAGAATATTTCCTTTTAAAAATTATCATAGATTATAAAATGCATGCATAAAAATCTGTCTCCGAAAACCATGGCAAAAATCCAATGTTTGAACCAATAATTACAATCTTTTACAAGTCAGAAATTCATCCAGTAATATAAAACAGGCCACAAAGAACTATAAAAATACAAACTATTACCTTGTGAATATATGAACCTTTTCCTCATAAATGTGACTAACTTGGCCTTTGCTGGAAAGTGAGTATCTTTTTGATGAAATTCTACCTCATCATTCATATGTTCATCCTGTTAAATTCAATGAAACAAGGATACTTCCATCCTAGAATATTGAATTGACTAGTATGACATAAACAGTATTCACATAGCACACAACTTCATTGCTAAACTAAAGGATACATGAATTAGGATAACATTGCTTGCAATAAATTCACATAGGTTATTATTTCTAAAGTGTAATGTAAGAACGTTTCAAACTTCTCTTTATATCCATATAACTCTTCTTTGTGCAGAAGATTATACTTTTAAAATGATTTCAAGTTGGATTTAAGATAAAGGCAACATTTGATGTAATTTATGCTTACAAAATATTAAATACTCTATAGAACATATGAAATAGCAGTGGACACCTTCCAAATATATGTTTCCAAAAGTATCAGACATTCATTTTTAATTCACTACGTACTTTAAGATGTTATATCTCTGTATATATCAAAAGACATTCAATCTTCCATTGAACACTACAGCTATGTTTTTTGTTTCTAATCATTTTGTTATACTTATTTTGTTTTAATTGAATAACATTAATTCAAGCATACAGAAGATTTAAGCACAATAATCTGATATATTTAAATTACAGAAAAGTATGTTTCTGAAGCAAAAGTATGTGGATAAATTTCTTAGATGCAAGATATGAGAAAAATGTCACCTATCCAAGTAATAAGTTTAACATATCACTCAAAGATATTTTTGATGTTTGAAAATTATAATATCTCAGAAATTTACATCAAAATTTTTTTTACCTATATGTAATTGTTCATAACTAAAATGAGGCCTTTACACTCAAACACCATGCATTTTTATGAGGAATAATTTAGATCTTCCAAAAGTTTCTTTGTAAGTAAGAAAACATGCAGAAACAGAAGTGTAGAAATTTTCCCTGGCCTGTCTGGAAACTCTGCTAAGTTTCTCAGAGAGAGTGAGACAAAATATACGAGGTATGGGGGTAAGGGGAAATGAATAAGAAAGAATTTGTTACAAGTAAGTAAGTATAAAAATATTTCAGGTTGTGTACAAAGAACTGAGAACAGGTAATAGTTTTGCCCTCTCGAATATCAGAATTTGATCCAGTTTGTCTATTGTTATTGCTGATTTATTTTCTATTGTTAATGGGGGCATAGTTCTTGCTTTTGCTTGGTTTTTACCAAGTGTCTGAATACTGATTTGCCAATATCTGTTTATCTTTGTATTAACATTACCATGGCTCATTTTTCTCCTCTCTGAGCTGTGCAGGTGATCAAGCTCCCAAAAGAATGTTAGGTTCAAAGATGACCCTCACGTATAACACTGAATACTTTAAAGAGAAGCAGAAACAATGAATTACAGTGAAACTCATGGATGCATCACAGGGAGACAGTCTTATTAAAGAGAACTCCACAGTAGAACACTTCCTCTACCTCAACTGATCTTCAACTCACAATGCAAGAAAAATAGAAACAAGAAAATTCAGTGCAAAAAGGTCATCCCTAAAACCTGGAACTCCCCAAAAGCTTATCTCATTAAATTAGGGGAAATCATAGGCAAATAACACACACTGAAAAATTGTCAAATGCTTGAAAAGATAGAAGAAGAAACATATAAGCAAATCCACAGGACATTTAATGAGCTCAAATATAACTTTTTAAACTGATAAAGGATTTTACCAAAAAAAATCTAACAAACTTAAGACACAGAATAATTAAGTTGATAAGACATGAAAGACCATTTTGGGAAAAAAGTAGAAAATAGGAAAGGAAGCAACTATAAATGAATGATGTGAAAAATTCAATGAAAGGCTTGAATAGCTGCCTTGACCAATGTGTCACAAATTGAAAACAAGGTAAATGCTGTAGAATATACATTCAACAATACCCTGATCCCAGTACCAAAAAAAACAAGACAGGAAACTTGGGAATTCAGATACAACAGTTGCTAGATGACTCAAATAAAAAAAAACCTCAGAAAATATAGTAATAGACATAAATTTAGAAAATGCTTCAAAAAATATTAAAAATGTTCATTGAAATCATTCCAGAAAGTTTTCCAAATGTAGGAAAAGAATTCGCTATTCAAGGTCAAGAAACATAGAATTCCAAATAACCACGACCAGAAACAACATCTTCACAACACATAATGTTCAAGATTCCAGAAATTCCACAAAAGGAGACAATATACTAAATGTAGTTAGAGAAGAACAGCAAGTAACCAATTATAAGGACAAGCCAATCAGAATATAGATTTCGTAGCACAAACCTTAAATGCTAGGAGAGCTTTGTACAGCTTTCCAAGTCCTGAAAGAAAATAATTGCCAATCAAAACTTTTATATCCTGAAAAATTATACTTCAAAATTGACAGAGAAGACTTCCCACAAAAATGAAATCCTAAAGCAATACAGCATTACAAAATAAGTAAGGGATTCCTATACAGAGACAAGGAAACTGGAAATACCAAAGAACCAAAAGGAATATATATATATATGAAAGTAGTTAGACAAAAGGAAAATAAAGAATCAACCCTGGAAAACTAATGCAATGACAGAATTCAATGGCTTCTTTCAATAAAAACTCAACGTTAATAGTTTCAATTCCTCAATTAAAACACACAAACTAACAGATTAGATCAAAAGACAGACTACAACTACATATTATCTATAGTAGAAATACTTAATTGAAATGGAAGTATATAGACTTCCATGAAAGGATGGAAAACAGTATGCCTTTCAACACAAGCCCCAAAACAAGCAGGAATAGCTATCTTATTTTGAAATACAACAAATTTCAAACCAAAGTTGATCATAAGAGACCAAGATGGTCACTAGAAACTGGTAAAGGGGACAATTCAACAGAAAGAGAAAACAATTTTAAATATGTATGGACCAAATGTCAACACACCCAACTTCTTAAAGACTATTAGATTTAAAGGTCAGATAGACACCAATACAATCATAGTCAGGGACTGCAATATTCCATGCTCACAATTAGGCAGATCAATCAAACAAAAAATAAAAAAGAAACATCAGTGTTAAGGTACACTACTGAACAAACAGATTTAACAAATATCTATTGTTCAATCCAACAATAGAATACACATTTTTGTCAACATTACACATCACTTTCCAAAATAGACCATATCTTAGCCCCTAAAACATGCTTAAATACAAAGAATTAAAATAATTCCTACCATACTATCAGATCATAGTAGAATAAAAATAGATATCGGCAGTAAAATAAGCCATGAAAACTATACAAACACGTATATATTAAGGAATACATTATTGAATAGTTAAGGGTCACAGAAAGAATCAGGGAAGAAATAAAAGGTTCTTGGAATCAAATTAAAATGGAACCACAGCAAACCAAAACCTATGAGACACAAAGAATGCAGTTATAAAAGGGAAGTTTATGGTTATAAATGCACACATAAAAAGAATACAGCCATCTCAAATAAATAATCTGGGTCTCAAAATCCGACAAAGACAAGAGCAATCCCAATCTGACTCTAATAGTAGGAAAGAAATCATAAAGATCGCTACAGAAATTAATGAAACTGACACAATTCATTAATTTAGGATTAACTCATTAAGGAAATAATACACAGGATCAATGAATCCAAGAGTTAATTCTTTGAAAGAATGGAAAGAGGATCTAGGGATGGGGAAAGATAGGGAGGGAGGGGAAGAAGAAGAGAAAGAATTGAGAAAAAAGGATTCAGTGTAAAGGACAGTATAATATTTTTTAAGATATGAGAGAGGAAACTAAAAACAAGAAAAGGAGTTTTTCAGTTACTCTGTGGGGATAATAAAACTAGTAGAAAACTCTTCAAAGGAAAATAAGTACTAAAGCAAATGAAGCTGGCTATTTAAGGGCACCGTTAAATTAAATTGCGTCTAACACAACTGAAATAGTACATCCCCTTAGTGTCAAGCACTCTAATAACTGGAATGACCACAAAATAATACAAGGAATTCAGAAAGAAAATTTTACCAAAAAACAATGAATAAATTAGTGCCCTAAAGTGATCCTTTTATTCTGCTTATTTCTTTTTGCATGCATTGACTTCTCAACAACCCTAATTTATACATGAAAAACTAATAGATAGTTTAAATTACTTGCCCAAACCGAGCTGAATTTTACAGTTTCTATTTACTAACTCCATAGTTCCTCCCTGTATCTGATTTGTCCATCTTCCTTTCTTCCCATCTTTGAGAAGAATGGCAGTTACATCTTCCTGTTAAGGAAAATTAATATCTAAACGTTTTTAAATATTACAAAATGATAATATTCATATTTTAGCTAAGCAGAATGTTCCTATAATATAATAAAAACCTAAGAGCCAAGGTAAATTGTTTTGAAAATTATGTGTCTATAGAGCATAGATTCAAACAGATTTTCTGCTTATCAGAAGCCTAATAAAGTATTTGCTGCTGAATGCACAATTCAAAGAGACAAGCTTTAGGATAAAGCAGGTTCTTGGGCTCATGATCAGACATGGGAAGTGTACCCATTATGGTAGTCTGCTGTAGAGTACAGGAATGCTATGGTTTGAATGTTTCTCTCAGTTGATTTATTGAAAACATAATGTTCAGTGTGATTGTGAGTAAGCAGAAGCTCATAGAAGTGATTAAATTATGAGGATGCTGCTCTCATGATTCACTTAACATTTTCATGGAAATGGTTTCCTTTGAAAAGATTAGTTTTGCCCTACACAACTGTCTTGTACAGTGAGTCTTTCTGCCATACAAGGATTCAGTAAAAAGGTATTCAATATATGTAGCCTCTTGGTTTTGGACTGATCTCCTGAACAATGGACCAAATAAATTTCTGTTCATTGTGAATGCCCCAATTTGTGTTATTCTGAAATAGCAGGGGAAAATAGACTCATGAACGATGGCTGCATCATGCTGATTCAGAGGCAAGCAGAGAGGACAGGTATGGCCTTCTAAGGCTTTTCCATGGAAAGCTGAGATCCTACTCTAATGAATTGGTCCCCAACCACATCATCACATGAAAAATCTTGCAAGGTAACTGTTAGACAAGTGAATCTGACTAGAACAGTTTTTCAAGAATGCAAATCAGGAGTAGACTCTTATTTATGGAAAAGTTAACAAACAAAATTCTCACTTGCAGGAAAAGAAAACAGCAACAGAATGAAGCAAAAGGCAGCATACTCAAGTATTCTGACTGTAGCCAACCCAGAACAGGCTCATAAAAAATTCCATGTTCTTATGAATTATGAATGAAACTTGTTTACAATGTAAACAATGACAGACTGCATCCTAAAGAACTATGTCAAAGTACTGTCTTTGCTGATAAATTGCTCTGTTCTCCCTAAATCTGTATAAAATAGACACCTTTCAGATAAGAAATATGGCAATCACATTTCTAATATAATTTGAGTAGCATCCTTCCCACATCAACCAGAATATTTTCAATGTCTATTATTAGAAGACAATATATTTCTTGAAAACTATTTTCTTTCTAGCACTACATTTTTGAAAAGCAAGCATTTTTAAGAGGCATCATATATCAGTCACTTTCTCATTAATGGGACAGCTACCTCACATCAACACTTAAAAGAAGAGAGATTTATTTGGTTTATAGTTTCAGAGAGTTCAGTCCCTGGTTGACTACCTCCAAGACAGAAACATCGTGGCATGATAGAACAAAGCAACTCAGTACATGGTGGTCGGGAAGCAGAACAAAGAAGAAGAGCAACAGCAACAGATCTATATCAGTTACTCAAGTCCAGCTAGCCCCCACCTCCTCACAATACATTCTGCTATGAATGTCAGTGGGTTAATCCGTGCAGCCCTAATGATCCAAATACCTCTCCATGAGTCTCTTAATCCACTCAAGTTCACAGTTAAGATTAACTGTCACAAAAGACATAATGAATCTAAACATGGAAATGTTTTTCATCTTTTATCTTGACAGAAACCCAAAAGATAATTATTAAAAGTGTTCTAAGCATGAAAAGAATGAATATCTGAAAACTTTCTGTGTGTCCAAGAGGCTGGGGGAGGCAGACAGCAATTATGCCTTCAGGGAATATATCAATGTTGAAAATAAATCACTATTATTCTCTAAAGGTTGAAGTTGTTTGTTGAAATTGACAACATGAATCTCATCTTCTCTAAAGAGCCTGTGAAATACATTCAGTGTGAGAGGGTTTTACTCTCACCAATAGGAGTTCCAAATCTGCCATGAATTTTTGTTATGTAAAGCCAACACAAGAAGGAACATGACACAAAATTCTCAGTTGTTATCTCACAGTTTTTAACAGTTCAAGAAGACACTGGAATATTTTGTTTCCTCTAGAATTGGTATCTTTTATGTTATTTCTTTCATGTTATTTTCAAATTTACAAAGAACAGATCACAGTATCCAATCTTCTTTCTTAAAATATATTGAGTTCACTGAATCATAAAATAGTAACTCCTCACATAAATTCCTAGAGCATAAATAATCTTGAAGGTCAATGGTGGAGACAAAAAGCTAAATAGTTTGAAAATAAGTGAAGGTAGCAAATAATTTACCATATCTTTAAGTTAGCTAAGGACAAGGTACAGGGTCCTTATCCAAAAATTAAATGGTGGAACATATTGGTTAAAAATAATGTGCTCATAGATTCAGTAATAATAGTTTCTGAATTTTGCCTCTAGTCAATAAATGTATGTTTTATTATTTCATATTAAAATATTTCATCTTATAATTCATATTTCATCTTATAATTTTATAAGTTAATTTAAATAAGTTTATAGTATTTAACTAAAAATCTTCTGAGCAAAATTACATTCAGACACAAAACATACCCTCAAAGTTGTCAATATTTGTTAAAATGCTATTCACCCAACACTGATAAATAAATGTAAAAACATATGTACTTTGGCCCTCAGTGAAGATATCCAAACATATGTTACAACACTGCTCAGGTGTTATGAAAGCAGACACATAAAGAGCTATTAAAGCACTAACACTGCATAATTCACAATGCCTCATTTGCACAGAAAAATAACAGAACTTGGCGATCCATGGCCATGTAAATACACACACCAAATATTTTAGTCCAGAAATAATTTGGAGGCAGGATTCCTGCCTTGATGCCAGTACATGCTCTCACCGTGAGTATAATAACAATTTCAAAGCATATTTGTTTTC
>RJWT010035474.1:0-13448 GCA_004365215.1 Cuniculus paca | reverse complement strand
TGTGTTCTCATCTAGCTCAACACTTGGTAGAAGGCCGGGAACTCCCCTGCCAAGCATCCAAGGCAGTTCATCAATTCTTTTCTCCCTCCTCTCTTTCTTGCTTGCTTTCTTTCTGCTACCGTAGGTTATTTCTACTCAATAGGCAAGTTTTCTGGAGCTGAGAGTTTGCTTGGGGATAAGGTAGAGAATATGCTTTACTGACAGTGTTTTTGAAAGGGTGGGTGGGGTGCAACTTCTTTGCAAAGATTTTTCCCTCAAAAAGTCCTTAAGGAAAATGTTCCCTAGATGACAATCATGTGTCCTTCAAGCCAGGAATGTATTCAGTTCTGAGTCCCCTTCTTCAGAAGGGGCTCTGAACCCTGAGCACAGTCCAGAGAAGCGGACTCAGGAGGGGCTGGAAACCACTAAATGTGAGTAATGGTGGACAGAAATGGCTCATTTAGCCATAGGAGTGCTAGAATTTGGAGGCAAGTGTAGTTGTTTTCATGTGTAGGATGGCCGTGTGCCAAAGAGCTGAGCTAGAACTTAAAAGGTAAACTTCCCATAGAGGGAAATTTTGCCAAGATCTTTCTAGGAATTGACATCCTTAGAGGAATGGGCTGCCTCGTGGAGCTGTCAGTGGGCTCTCAGTGGACGTGTGCAAGAAGAATAGTGGAAGGCGGGGTTTCTACACTGGGTGGGAGGTAGAAATAAAACCCTTCCCAGGGCTAAGAATCTCTGATTACACACACAAATCCAGGAGCTCTGCCAGGCCACCCACCCTCTAACTGAGTTACCAAGATGGTCTCAGAGTTGTTAATGGCTTCCAGCTGTGTCCAAACACACACACACACACACACACACACACACCCTCTCTTTAACCCTCCTATATCTGAATGAACAGTTACATCTCATTCTGATTGCAGAGGGCGTGGAAGTTAGAATTGTTCCTTTCTTACACACCCTTCCCAGACACACTCCACCCCTGGGGTGCCACCGATGTGGTGCTCCTCCTGGCTGAGTTTGACCACAGGCTCCAGCAACCTGTGGTCTACATGGAGTAGAGCACTGTGCTTAAAGGAGTTGCTTTCATTCTCCTCACCAAGGGCGCCTCCTCACCGAAGTTATTTCCTTTCTGTCTTTTGTTCTTTTAAACTTTGGCATTCAAGGCTGCATGTACTATTTTGAGTCTCAAAGTATATTTTTTTAAGGCAATTTTTGGCTTTCCTCAAATTTCTGTTCTCGCCTCAAATTAGCTAATTTTTTGATCCCTGGGTATAACTGAGTGTGTTTGGTTCTCCTTTCTTCCTTAAATCACTTGCTCGTTCCCAAAGGGATCTCCTCCCTTGAGAAGAAAATGAAAGACTTCTTTTTGGTTCTCAGTACTTTTGAAATAGGAAATGATAAACTTTGTGAACTGGGATTAATTTTTGGTGAGACTTCAGACTTTAGATCTCCTGGCAGGCCAACCAGATCTTTTGGTTGAGTTGATGAGGCTAAATCTGGAAGTTTATTATATGAGCATTACACAATGACCAAATCTGCTGAAAGACGTCAGGTACACATAGTACCTGCAGTAGGATTTTCCATGAAATAACTGATTTAAAAGAAACAGAAAATGCCACATGGAGATAATTTTGCATCCCGCTTATCAATTTTCTCTTTCTTTGAGGGGGCATTTGGGTTTTGTTTGCTAGCTTATCTTGTTGTTGTTATTGTTGTTTTAAGGCCAAGGAAATAGTTTAAATAACATCAGCTTTATCTCCACCCAAGGATTAACAAAATTGGTGGATTAGCTCATTAATTTGTCCCACAGGGCGAAACAAATGAAATCAAACACATATGTTCATGAACTTTGGAAAGGCAACAAGCAACAACAAAGTGTGGGTGAAAGTCAAATATTTATTAAATTTCTACAGAAAATTGAGTTGGAGAGAGTGAACTAATTAAAGTTGCAGAGTAATTGCCAAAATCATTGGAAAGTGTAGTTTGTGTTCAGCCAAGAAAAAGTAGCCACTTGTATCTTTCTGACAGCTCTTCTTTAAGTACTTTGTATGAAGAGCATGGCTTATTTTCCCCTCGTTTGTGAGGTAGTTTATAATCATTGAAGAGTCTTTGATCACTACTCCAGCACAGATGAAATGATTTATCTTTGAATTTCCTCTTAATATTTTTGAACTATTCACCACTTACAGATTAGGTTTTCCTTGTCTCCCTTTTGTTGTTTGGGTTCATTTTCTTATTTTCCTTCCCCTTTCTCTAGATTTTATCCACTAAATACAGAAAGCTGACTTCTTTAAGGGAATAGTCAAATGTATGGCAGCTCAAGCAGCACCACTTTAAGGTGCTGCATTTGGTAAATACCCAGCCAGCATTCAGAGGGAAAGTTGCGTCTCCACTGTTCATCTCAGGTGACAACTTATTTATATGTTCTAGAAAAGTTTTGCCTCCAAAAAACACTAGAAAAAAGCAAGCTCAAAGCCTCTTCTATCCCTTCCTTCGTGGACATTTGCTGGTGGTGATAAGGAAGACACTGGGCTGAAGTTTCAAGGCTCAGGGAGCCCAGACCTGCTTCAGGGGAACCTTTTGCAGAAGCCTACACTTGGCTTCTCCCTTTGTGTCCTCACCTGCTCCTCCAACTGGATCCCTAAGGTGACCTTACCTGTCACTTTCAAGTCACACTGACACCAGGGTGTCTCAGTGTCTGCCAAGGGCTCCGTCCCAAGGCCTTTGGAATCAGTCACAGGGAAAAAAGAACAACCACTTGTGAACCAGATGGTTAGACCTGTGGGATTACCTTAGATGTTTGCCTCTGAATGCATGTGTCAGCTGTATTGATCTCACAGTGTTCTTGGGCAAAAGGTCTCATCTCAGAACAGAAAACTGATATTGGCTAAGCCACTATTTTAATGCACAATTAGAATCTCAAGGGCAAAGCTACAAATGTTTCTGCTGTGGGTTGGGTTTCCTGCCCAGGACAGTAAAAGTGATTATTGGGTGATGTCACATACAACAAGCCAGATGTCTAGCAGGTCAAATCAAACTGTGTACTCCTCTTATTTTGCCATTAATCTTTGCAGTGATCTCAGGCAAGCCACACTGCTTTTGGGAAAAATGTTTCTTCATTAATGAGAAGAAGCCCTTGTAAACTTGCTTGGTGGCTGTTAATGAGAAAGAATTATTATAATATAAAAGCATGAAAAGTTTTGATATTAAACTTGATTTTATTGCATCATGATACTCAACTAGTGTAAAATCCTATGTTAAGAGAATTATGCAAAAATTATTAATTTAGTGAAACAAAAATGACTATTTATTTATTTATTTTGGTACTGGGGATTGAACTCATGACTTCGCACTTGCCAGGCAAGTGCTCGTGCTGCTGAGCTAAATCCCCAGCCCAAAAATGACTATTTGAACATGAATGCATCCTTCTTCTTGGTGCTGACCTTCAGTGAACAGTTAACATCAATTCTTCCTTTGTAATGACATTTTTTTAAAACAAAGTATTTTAATTTTCAAAAAAATTGTCTTTGATCATGTTGAGTTTTTTGCTCAAAAACTGTCAATAGCAGATCCAACTAGCCAGCCTTTCTGGTAAGCCATGGAGATCATGTGGGACCCAGGAAGACAAGGAAAAGTCAGCAACTCCTGAGAATCAGCTATGCTGGGACTGGGAGGAGCCGATCAAGGATCCAACTAGCCAGCCTTTCTGCTAAGCTGCACAGACCATGCGGGACCCAGGAAGAGAAAAAGTCAGTGCCTCCTGTAAGCCTACCAGCATGCAGACTGAAAATCACCAAACCCTCTCACCCCATAAGCCACCAACTGGTTTGGAGGTCAACCTGAGCTGACAGCAATTGAGGTACCAAAAGCACCTGAAGGATTGTATTGTTAGGTTGAATTTACAGGCATGGGGTTGACAGTCTGAGCATGTATAAGAAGGATAACAGTATGCAATATGGTAAACATGGGTTTTTTTTCTGTTCTGTTTTTAAAGTCTAATAATGTTCTCACTGTTTTGTCTTATTCTAATTAATTTTTTTTTTGCTTTACTCAATATTCTGTTTTGATTGGTTTTATTCTGTTTTGTTTTGGTCTGATTTTGCTATAACTGATGGAATGGAAAACTACTGTGAAGATAACAAGATATACTATAGTAGCCATTGTTGTTTTCCTATTACCCTGCTTTGATATTCTGTACCAATTTCACTGCTGTGTTTTGATTGGATTTATTCTGTTATGTTTTATTACCTTTAAAATAAAAAAATCCCAACTATCAATAGCTTATTGGTACCTGTTATGGTCGATATACCATGTCAACTTGAGCAGTTTAGAAGTTTAACTAAGAAACTCACCAGGGAGCCAGTGTTCTTACTTTGTAAACATTCTCATCCTGTGCAAGAAGAGAGTAAGGAGAGTTTGTGAGTGCTACACCTGCCCTGGAAGGTGGGGTAGCCTGTGTACAATATAAGGGAGGAGAAGATGCTTAATCTCTCCCTTTTTGCTCTGGCTGCCTTTGCTGGCTGCTGCCTTGAAGCATTGCCCTGGCACCATGCCACCCTGCCTCGGAGTCAGTTGATTATGGACCGAAACCTCCACAAACTATAAGCTAAATAAACCTTTCCTTCCTTCATTTGAAATGCTGGGTATTTTGTCCCAGCAATGAGAGAAAAGTAACCAAGATAGTGCCTTTATGAAAAGTTATAAATAGTCCTTAGGAACTTTCTAGAATCCCTTCTACAAAATTTCTGGGCTTGTCCTACAGCCTTTGCTATTTCCTAAGTACATATTGACTTGAAATTTGGCTTGAATCACTGCTCATGCCTGGAACTCTTTTTCTTTCTGTCTGTTTAAATGCTACTAATTTTTTAAAGACCTAGTTCTAGTGACATCTTCACTCATCTATCAGAATCGAAACTCCACAAGGGCAGAGAGTGGTCCATGATGAGGTCTGGGAGCTCAGCAGGGATCAAACTGTAGCAGAAGATTCCCCCTCCTCCCCAGCCAGTATACTTCAGTTTGTTAGTTGTGCAGGTAATAGTTCCGGTTACAGTTCCCGTTACTTTTGTTTCTTAGAAACAGTTGGTCACTATGATGCACGGCTGGTTATATGATGCATATTGTAAGAACCACTCAAAGAATCAAAGACAGCCATGTACTCTACCTCTGTACCTCCCCTTTACAGATCATAAAAACCTCCCTTGCTGAGCCTTTGGGGCCTGATATTTTGAGGGACAATTGATTCCTCGTTAGTGCCTGTCAATATAAAATAAATCTGCCTCCAAATCCTGGGTGTCATTTTGGTGTCTCTGCCGTTACAAAGTCACATGAGAACTAACCCAATTCACAGGCTCACCATGACCAGTATGTCAGCAATTGTTTTCATTAAAACTCTTTCCAGGATGAGTCTTTCCAGCAATAGTCTTTCCAGAAGAAGTGTCTTGACGAGCCTCCTGAACTTCCAAGAGTCTGTGGGTGTGTTAAACTGTTCAGAGAATTAACATAAGGAGTCTATCTGTGGAATGGTTTGTTGTTTGGAAGATGGGAGGTGGAGCATGAGATGGGAGGGGGAGACGGTGAGAGGACTGAGGTGCTGGCAGAAGATCAAGTTCTCCAGAAAGTGGCTCTTTCTGATGGCTCTTGAAAATCTACAGTAAAGGATCTAGACTATGATAAAATGTCAGGTGCAGGGAACTTTCTTATAGGAGCTGGTAAAGAAACTGAGTTACAGGATAGAACAAGACAGGAGGGTCATGGGAACACAGGTGTGATAGGCAGAGAAAATCATAAGGACATAAATTGCAGATTCTCCAGAAATCATGGGGTGAGATCCAGACTTTTGCAAAAGGTCACAGAGTTGGTGTTTGCACAGGTTTAATCTAAAATCCAGGGAGTCATGGAGGCCAACCTCACAGTGAGATAATATTGCTGTAAAAATGGGATTATAGCTTTAGTCAATGGTAGGGCCAATAGGTCACAGTCCAATGCCATAGCTCACTCTCCCCTGAGCCAAGTCTAGTCCAAGAAAATGTGCAGCATTGTGTGTTAAAGAAATCTTTCCTTTGGTCATAAAAGACTTCTCAAGAAAAATCTATACAAGCAACAGTTGGGGAAAACGTAGGACATGTAATGAAAATAGTTTCATGAAGATGCATCTAGTAAAGGTAATTGTCCCAACAGGTAACTCCATATTTAAACTTGAAGTACATCAAAAAGTCCATGAGGTTGATCTTTCTAATCATTGTTTCTCGCCAGGCTTGAGAAAATGCTTTTATACAAACTCCATGGAAGGACAGTGATCAAAGTATGACTGGATGACAGACAGCAACTTATCTATTGCAATAGAGCTTTTGGGCAGCGGCAGAATTTTATATCTCAAAAATGACCTATAACCAGGCATGGTGGCACACACCTGTAATCCCAGCCCTCGGGATTACAGCCTGGTTTACATAGTGAGTTCAAAGCTGGCTTGAACTACATAGTGAGACCCTGTCTCAAAAACAAAACCAACCAACCAAACAAACAAAAAAACTATTTTAGTTTACAAAGGATCCCAATACATGTATCTGGCAAACAGGTTGTAAATATGAGCATGTGTGTATGCATGCATGCATCTGCACATTCACCCCAAATGCCTAAGAAGCAACTTTTCCAATGCAAATTTCCTTGCATTGTTTTCCTACTGTTTCTAAGAATTAGCCATGGTAGAATGTGCTCAATTGAAAATCTGGAACACAGAGATGGTTTGATTGGTTTATTCCTTGATTATCAGAAGGAAGGTTATAGCATTAATCTTCCTCCATTTTCAGAATCTGAGAAAGGGCACACACAGAAATTTATGAGGGGAACACACTGGTGTCAGCACTGTGTGCTTAAGAAATGAATAAACACTGGCGATTACTTACAATCACTACATGGGGCCCTGCCTACGAAGCCACATGCATGCTACACCAAATTCTTCACTCATAGACATATATTTTCTTCATCAGTGTCCAATGTACTAACAAGTCCCAGAACAATAACTTCTTCAAACACTAGGCAATATGTCTGGGAGTTATCTACCCCCTCTAAGGTTGCAAAATCTTTCCATAGCATATAAGGTATTAAGGTTAACTTATCTGAGAGAACTACGTGAATTAAAACTTGTACATTTCACATCTGAAATCAGTCTGTTTTAACAGACTTGATGTAATGGAAAAGTTTCAGAATGTAGCCTCACTGTCTGTGGAGAATATCTTATTGTTCAGCTTGCTGACTGTTGTCTCCATTCAGTAAACTTCCTTCTCAGAAAACTCTCAGCAGCCCCTGGTCCATAAGTATGGCAAAGAAAGCCAGCTTTTCCAATTAGCATTACCTAGTGGGTCCTCACCCATCTTCCAGTTGCATCTCCCAGGTCTCCCTACACCATAACTCCACTATCCCAGTCACTGCCTGCCGACTCTCCCTGTCCTTGCTCACCATGATAACTGGGCCTGGTCTAGCTAGAAGGCCTTCCTCTATCGCTGCCTGTAACGTTTGACTTAGTTTTCATGTCTCATTGAATGTTCATTCATGAAGCCAATATGTACACCATTGTAGACTCCTTAGTTTTAAAATTCATATTCATATGTAGCCTTTACTACATTTTATTTTATTTCGTAGTGGTTTCATTGTTGTTCATTTGTCCATTTATCCAGCAATTACCTAATGAGCACCAATCATATCTTCACGATGTTTTTAGCCTTGATGGCAAGGCAGACTATATAAAATGCTCTTAGAAGAATATGTGGTAAAAAGCACTTAGAGGGAATGCCACATGCACAGGAGGCATTGAACCCAGTTTTGTGTGTATTTTGGGGATGCTTACAGAAATCAGAGACTTTCTGGATAAGCATCCAGTAAATGTGTTGTGTGGAGTTAATAATCATGGCTTTAACCTGTGAGAGTCTGTCTCCTGACTTCCCTTGGACTAAGGCCATTCCTTCTGGGATTCTTCCGGGGCTTTTTATATGTGGAGAAGGTATCGATGATGTGTTTTTTTGGACATTAGCTTTTCATTACATGTTTGCAGTACGTATTTACATTCCTTGTGTGGAGTTGGTCCATGTACATAACTCGTCTTAATTTCTTTTTTCACTCCCTTTTTCCTCTCACCCACTCCCTCCATCTTGATTCCCTTCCCATTTTATTTTACTCTTTATTTATAATTTGGGTTTCTTATATAAGAGAAATCATACAATATTTAAGCTGGCATGTCTGATTTATTTCACTTAATATTATGGTCTCAAGGTGCATCCATTTTTTTCCAAATGGTTCATTTGTCTTTCTTTATGGCAGAGTAGTACTCCAATAGGCTGGGGATTTAGCTCAGTGGCTCAAGCACTTGCCTGGCAAGTGCAAGGTTGTGAGTTCAATCCCCACTACCAAAAAAGAAAAAGAGAGAGAGAGAGACTAATAAAGTCTCTTCTCTTATGGAGTAGTGTAAATAACACATTATCTTTACCCATTTATCTGATGATAGAAATATAGGCTGCTCCCAAGCTTTACCTGTTATGAATTGTGCTCTTGTAAACAGTGGGTATGCAAGTATCTCTGTACTATTAGTATAGTTAGAAACAATGGAGCTGAGGAAGTCAGTCCCTTCCATCATCCATTTAATTGGTTTATTTACTTATTTATGTATCTATTTATTTATTGAGACAGGGTCTTGCTATACACTTCAGGCTGGCCTTGAACTTGTGGCAATCCTCCTGCATCAGTCTCTCCAGTGCATGAATTACAGGTATGCCACCACACCAGGCCTTTTAATTTTAAATAACAACCCAGGGCCATTCCTCCTTCCATTGTCCTAAGCGAGGTAGAAAAATCACATAACAATAACTCAGGAGATCTCAGATGCTCTAGAGAGTGCATGTGCCTGTTGCATCCATTGGTCTAAGGCCTGACCTTAGTAAACTTCACCCTACTCTAACTCTAAGGGTTCCTAAGTATCTACTACAGTCATACATATAATTAAGATCAGAGTGAATAATGGGGCTCACATGAATATTGAGAGCCCCTGAAATGACTCACACTCTGTCAATCATTCCTGTCAATCACACCTGGGGACTTTGGGGAGGCACCTGGCCTGAGCTGCAAATCCTCTAAATTCTGAAGCCTGATTTACTGGGGGCTGTTGCTGCTGCTGCGTGCTGTTATCTGTGTGCAGTGCTGTTGCTATCTTGTCACCCCAGCACCACTTTTCTGCCTATGCCATATCTTTTGTTGGCACAGACTTGCCCTTAGCACAGCTTCCTATGATCTTTGATAAATGTATCTGCTTTTCACTTACCATTTGTATTGCATGTTGGCAATTCTTCGTTTGTCATACAAAAGAGCCTGAAATCTATCTGCTAAGTTCATCACACAGAACACTGTGATGCCTGTAATTCTTTGGGGCTAAAAGTTATTCTCTCTCTAGCACAGACAATCTGCCAAACAGATTTTTCCTGAAGTCTTTGGTGGACATAATTTATTTGGAAACATGAGGTGCCTGACGGAGAACTGTTTTCAGTGTGCAAAGTACATATACATGAAGCTAGTCCTTAAATTCATAACCCTTCTATCATTATCTGTAGCCTTAAAGAGTCAAGAAAAATGCAGCCGCATTTTGGTAATTTGTTAGAAACTGCTTGATGAGATTTATGCTAATTAAACCTACCACTAAGGTACTTTTGAGTAGGGTTAGATTTATGACTCTAAAACATCATGACAGTAAGTGCCTTGAAAAAGTCACCCCAAACAGGTGATGAAAAGCCCACTAGCGCAGCGAGGTAAACTTTATTGTGGACTACATAGCAGGTGGATTTAGTAAGTCACTACCATGTTAATTCTCATTACATGTTTTCTTTTTACTACTCTGAGAAAAGTGACCAGGCTTTTGTATTCTCCTGCTTCTGGAGCTCAGGGTTGCAAGAAACAGGGCAGAGTTGCTCAGAGACAACATCTTCTCCGGGATTTGGGAGACAGACTCTCCACATTCACCTTCTTTGAGAGGATCTTTCAGCACAAAAAGTGATGGCAAGGTAAGAGTGGACAGGTAGTTCCAGTGGGAAAATGTCCCCAGTTGCTAGCAGCTGTCTTGGAGGAACGTGACTGCAGACTAGCACCCAGTGCGATACCTCTTAGGATGGAGCCCTAGGTATTTGGTTTCTCTACTCTTGCCAAGATGCCATGGTTCAGGAAACAACAGAGCTGTCCACCAGAAATAAAATAGACATGGACACTAAGCTACTTGGGGGACCTCCCTGAATCTTCTAGACGGCATGAACCTTCTAGGGGCTGGAGCAGGAAGGGAGGAAGCCCCCATAAAGAGCTTGAATTCCATACCCTACGCCCCTCAAAACTGGAAGGTTGGAGTCAAGCTTCATTTGATTTAGAAAATAAAGTAATAAACCAAGTGTGGTAGAATAAAAGTTAGCCAAATGTAACTGTTCACCAGAAAGTAAAATATTGACTTGGAAATGATCCCCTTTAAACCTGGGGACTATCTATGAGAATCCCTTCAATTGCTTTTCCCATTTTTGCTTTACCCCTTTGTAAAATAATCTGCATGCCAGATTATTTTCAACATACTTGTAAGTATCACCTTGTGGGTCCAAAGGGTATCAAATGGGGCTAAGCAATGTTCATTAGGGTCCTTGAGGTTCATAGTTAGACCAAATAAGTGGGGGGTGGGGGAAGGAAATGAGAAAAAGAAATGAAAAAGAAGGAAAAGGAAGGAGGTAAGAAAGATCTAAATATCTAAAGCAATGATCCTGAGAGTAGGGAAAATAGATGCACTGTTATGGCTGGCGTACTCAAGCCAAGCCAAAGGCTGATGCAGTGAGATTCTGTCTCCCAGGACTTTGGGATGGCAAGAGAAAGAGAGATATGCAGATGTGCAGAGAAAAACAGAAGTGTTGATTTCTTCAGCTTCTCCTGGGGACCAATCAAACAAGTCCAGCTGTACTTCCTGTCCCATGAACTACCCCATGCTCTGTCCAAATACCCTTTTCTACTTAAGCAAATTGGACTTGGATTTCTACTAATTGCTACCAAATTAATCTGCACTGAGATACTCCCCGATGCCTCATGATGAAGTCCAGACTCCCAAACCCAGTAGTAAAGCTCTTCATAATCTGGTGCCTGCTTACTCTCCATCTTTCATGTCAACACCTTCAGCTCCTATTCCATTTCAGCCAAATTGAACTACTCTTCTGCTCTTTGTACTCTCTAGTCCTTGTACATGGTGTGTTTTCTCTGTTTGCTCTGCCACTTGGCAATCATTCTGTTTGTTTTGTCAGTGTAGGTCTTATCATTTCCTCCAGGAAACCCTCCGTAGTGGTTTCTTCTCCATACTCTCATGCTCCTTTGTTCCTATTACTTACATATGATATAACGACTGCCTGTTGGTTTTTCTTCCACCCTAGATTGTGAGCTCTGACACAGCAAAGAAGGAGTCCAGATCACCGTCGTTGTATCTGGGTGTCTAAAATCCTCCTGATACTTGACTGCACCCAATAAATACTTGTTAAATGAATGAATGCCATGCCTTTCTTGCCATGACTCATTTACTCCAGCTGCAGACAATGTTAAAGAACAAAAACGAAAATTATTTTGGCCTTAAGCTATGGACTATGATTTGGAAATACCCTCGAGGTCAAGAATCAGTTACCTCCATGGTTTGGGAATATCCTATTACGTTCATTGTATCATCTTTCTTCTTTATTTAAGATTTGTCAGAGTTTCTAGTTAGAGAAGAGACTTCAGGTATTTGTTGATTTAAATATGCTGCATCACAAGGGAGGTTTTGAGACTAAAACTAGAATTTAGCATATCAGAAATTTGATCCATCTGAGATCTCTCAGAAAGTTCTGCCCTTGGGTCATTTAGCACAGGCTTTCCTAGTCACTGAAAACTGTTGTCATGGTAATCATAGAGCCTTTCATGATTTTTGTATATGAGCTAATGAGGATACTAGAAATAGCCCAAAGGAATTCATACTTGGGTGTGCATTTGTCTCCATATTAACTCAATCATTGTTTTGAATACACATCTGCCCCAGGGCCGGTCCTCTTGGCTCATGGTTCTGACAGGAATAAATAAACAACTGATTCCTTTTTAGTATTTCAATTTTAGGAGGCTATGGATGGCTGCCCTTTTGGTCTCATTTCAACAGAAAATCCCACATGGATGGTTTAAAGGAACAGGAAAAAAAAAAAGAGTGGTTGTATGAAGCAAATCTCTTTCTTTCATTATAAGTTATTAATTTTGCTGATTTCAAGGGACTTAATACCTATAAAGAAGGTTTCAATTTTGGAACATGGAATGCAGAACATTGACTATATCTAAAACCTTTATTTTATGATGCTTTATAAACACATCTTGACTGAAGTCTCCATTAAGCCTATAAATATGGAGCTACATATCCCAGAGTGCTCACAATATGTGAGGGTGAGATTTCCCATCTGTGTCCTGTCCTGCCAGTGATTTCCCAAAACCTGCTTGTGCCTTCTTTCTTAGTAATAGAACTCCTCATTTTTAGGGAAGCATGTGGATGTTTGAAATCAAGACATTTCCCACTCGTCCTTACTGCTGACCAATGGTATTTAAGCAGAAGTGATACATTCAATTTTCTTGACTTATCTTTAGAGGGGATTAGTGTTTGCCCTCTTCCTCCCTTCTTTACTGACTGAAATGATGGATGGAGATGGAGCAGCCATTTAAGACAGTGAGTTGAGAGTCATGTGTAAAAAGACAGAATTACAAGACAGAAGTTTGAGATCTTGAGGATTGTGAGCTTCTGTAAAATCACGGACTGAATATGTTTACAGAAAGGAGAAAAGAAACTGGACTTTTATATGACAATCATTTCACATTTCTATTATCTACTCCTAATCAGTATGTCATCCAAAAGTGAATTTTTTCCCCTTCTGTCCACTGAGAGTGAAATCACATGTAAAATTTACCTTCTGATAGCAGGCATGTTGGCATATGGGTAGAATTGCTGGACCTTTGCATTAGCCAGATTGGTATTGAGAAAACACAAGTTCTTCCAGTGCAGTGTAACCACAAACTCTTTAGTCTAAGTCAGAACTTTTGTCTCAAATGCTTTTTGAAATGAAGTAGATGATGAATAAGACTTATCACTCCTTAGTTCAGGTGCAACGCATCAAGATAGAGAAAAAAACCCAAACCAATCCAAAACACAATCTCATCTCCAATATTCTCTAAAACAAATGAAACGACCTTCTCCATGGGAGACACAAGCTTTATAAACAATGAGGAATTGTGGTTTTACTTACTGAACTTGGGTCTTTTACTCTTCTTTACCATTTCTTTATTTGCATGTATTCCAGTTACCAGCAAAACTGCATAAAGAAAATAAAAATTGAAAAATGTAATTGATATTATTTCACTTACATGTTTCTCATATTCCCATTGGTGGAACTTATTTTCCTACATAT
>RJWT010035473.1:0-13470 GCA_004365215.1 Cuniculus paca | reverse complement strand
AGTAGGGCAGTGTGGTGCATTGGGAAGATTGAGAGCCCCTCTGACTTGGTTGCACAGTAGAATCACAAAGGTAATTTCTGGAAGTCCCAAAGCCCCATCTCGCCCTGCCCCAGTGACACCAGCATCCTGCAGCCTCGCCATGGCTTTGGCAGATGTGAAAACTCCCCAGTGAGAGATCCCGGGGCAGCCGAGTTTGAGAATCAGTGACCCACACAGTTTGGCCCCACAGACTTTCCACAGCTCTGTGTCAGCTGGGGAGCTGGTCCACAAGCAGATGCTGAGGAGGCAGGAAGGGCCCTGGCTCCTGCACTGCTGAGGTGCTGGAGAGGACAGGCCCTCCCATGGGAGCTGGGGTCTCCTGAGGACACAGAGGCATCCCAGGGGGCTGGTCTGCAGCAGTGCCTTGCATACGTAGCAGAAATGCAAAGAACTTAAAAAGTCACTGAAGCCTGGAGCCCGCTACCAGTACAGTTCATTTAATTGCACTCGGTGGGGTCTAGGAGTTAACAATTGTGTGGGTGTGGGTAGGGGGGTGATACAGGGGATTGAACCAGGGCCTTTGCCCCGAGCTGCATCCCCACCCCATTTTAAAAACTTTGAAAAAATTTTGAGACAGAGTCTAAGTTACCCAGGCTGGGCTCCAACTCGCAGTGAGCCTCCACCTTCGATCTCCCGGATTGCTGGGGTCACAGCATGAGCTCCTACTCCGTTATTTGACAGTCTTGAAAGGTTCCCTGGTGATGGTTCTGTGGAGTCCCAGGTTGAGTGCCCCGGGCACAGGGACTGGTTGTATCTCTAGTTATGTGCATGGTTCGTGAATGGTCTGGTGGGGGGGAGAGACGAGAAAGGCAAGGCCGGGAGGAGGCCCTCGGGAACCAGCGTGGCATCCGAGAGGAGGTCCCTCCCTAGGGAGAACTCACCATAAGGCGCCCAGATTTTTTTCAACTCATGTTAAGCCCCTGCTTTGCATATTGTTTGAATATATTTACATGTTGGCTATCAAGAGGCCCTAACTCCTAATATGTAAGATTAAAATAAGTTTGATCTTGCCACTTACTGCAGTCATAGTCATGCAGGGCGTCATTGCGGACAACGGCGACTTGGGTGCAGAACAGATTTCGGAACAGCGGGGCTGGGGGAAGGAGCGGACTCGCCGCAGACAGGGAGGTGGAGGCCGGGGGAAGCCCTCCCTCTGCTTCGGACCCACGAGAGCTGCTGCGGGCCTCTGAGTCACAAGGACACCCAAAGCTCAGTCCCCCGTGCGTTTTGGTGCCCGTGACTTTCTCGCCCAAGCTTCACTGTGCCTTGAGCCTGCTGGCCTGGTCTACGGGCTCACAGGGCTTTGTTCTGGATGCCCCCAGCCCACCCCATCCCTTCGGGTCCACCTCCCACTGTGCTCGGTGCCGTGCAGCTTGGCACCACTGCAGACGACCTTGCAGGTGTGCGCTGGACAGCATCTAGCCTGGGCACCGGTGGGGCTGGCTCTCAGCCTGTCCCTGCGCCCCGGGTCGTGCTGTGATGGGGAAGAAACGCATGTTGATCTCCAGCCATGGGAAGATGCAAGGCGCTCATCGGTGCCTCCTCACTCCCTGCAGGAAGGGATGAACAGAGGACAAGGAGGGGTGCGCAGGACCTTCCCAGTCACCTAGGTAGGGTGCAGGAGGATTGAACTAGGTGGAAATGGTCGTGGGAAAGAGGGATGCGGGGGGGTGGGGAGCAGGTCATAGGTTGGATGAAAGGTTCAGACACCGCAGAGAGGTCCAGGGTGAAGGTGACCATGAGCGCAACCGGGCTGCTGTTTCTGGAGATGTCAGTGCTGTGGTTCAGGGAGGACCTGGAGATGTCAGTCTACCTTTGTCTACCAACAAGTCACGTGTGGGAAGTTGCTCCCTGTGGTGGTGTGAGGTGGTGGTGGCTTTGAGAGGTGGGACCTCACTGGGCATGGTGGCACACTCCTCCAATCTCAGCATTCAGGAGGCTGAAGCAGGACGATCACTGCTAGTACCAGCCTAGCTTGGGCTACATAGTGAGTTCACTGCCAGCCTGAACTGCATAGTGAGACGCTATCTGAAAAACAAAACAAAACCAAAAAAAAAAAAAGAAAGAAGCAGTGGGGCCTAGTGGGGGGTTTGCAGGTCATGAGTCATGCCCTTGCAGGGACTAAGGAATGTTTTGTGGGGCCCTGAGTGAGTTCATCAGGAGGGATGTTTCAAAGCAACATGCCTGGGCTCTCTGCAGCTGCTCTGGCTTCCAGTGCGTGCATAGCTTCCCCTTCAGGGTGCCACCATGTGACACAGCCAAGGGGGCCTCCCCAGAGCCCGCACATGCTCCTTGGACTTTCACCTCCAAAACCGTGAGCCAAAGAGTTGTATTTTCTCTGTAAAGTTACCCAGCCTCAAGTATTTGGTATAGAAATGACAAACAGACTGGCATCGCCACTACCAAGGGAACAGGACGGGCTGAGCTCCTCTGTGGAGCCGGTCACCTCAGCCGGACCATGTCTGCGGTAGCACACTGGGTGATAGGTGCTAGGTAGCAGCAGTGGTGACATCTGTGTGCTGCTGTTTTCTTTTTTTTACTGTTTATGTGAGCTTCTGCCTGTGTAGATGACCATCCTGAAGTCGGAATTGCTGCCACATCTCAACCCTTCTCCTGATTGTCAGAACGCTGGGTCGAGCCACATACAGTTAAAATATGGGACATTTGACCCAATTCCGTATCATTGGGCTTATTAGTGCTTTCCAATGTCTCCTGCGGCCACTGGAGCCCCTTTACAAATGCTTTTATTGGTTTTTTTTAGCTGCATATAAGAGAAATTAAAAAGGAGTACTGTTCTTTCTGTTAAATATGCAAAATAGAAAAAAGTGTGCAGATACAGAAAAACCTAAACCCCAAGTTCTGCAGTTTTGAGGCATCCCGAATACACTTCCAGGGCGTTTACTTCTAGGTATTTTTCTTTGCAAATTTTACAAAGTTGAGATGCTACTGAATATACGCAATGAATGATTAGGAATATGGTGTGTTTAGAATATTTATTATAATGAACAGCGCATTGCCATTAATCCTCCTCAAAATGCTTCCCTTCTCTTCCAGCACACTTCCCCTCATTCTTGCCATCTTCTCAAGCAGTTTTGAAAGCTGTCTTTTGTATCTTTAGGATCTCAAAAAACAAATGTTGACCAGGAAAAAAGAACTCAGCCCTTTTTTAGAATTTTGAGATAAGCTCTTCCTTGCTAGGCTAGGCTTGAATTTGGGATCTTCCTGCCTCAGTCTCCTAGAATGTCAGGATTACAGATGTGAGCTACCACACTCATCTCCATTAAATATCTTTAAAACATATTTTTAGCTTTATTGTGTCATAATTGATAAAAAGTCTCACCTTGTTATTGTATATGATCCTTTTAATCTGCTGCTGAACTCAGTTTGCTAATGTTTTGTTGAAGACGTTTGCATCAGTATATGTTAAGGATATTGGATCGTAGTTTTCTTGTAATACTTTTGTCTGGCTTTGATAGCATAGTAATGCTGGTTTCATTAAGATGAGTTCTCTTCAACTTTTTAGAAAAATCTGAGAAAGATTGGTATTAGTTCTTTGCAGGGTTAGTAGAATTTAGCTGGGAAGCATTAGGTCCTTTTTTCCCTTTCGCAGTAGTAGGGGTCGAATCCAGGGCCTCAGACATGCCAGACAAGTGTTGTGCCACCAGTTTTCATCCCCAGTTCCCTCTTTTCCAAATTTTATTTTGAGACAGGATCTAGCTAAGTTGCTCAGGCTTGCCTTGAGCTTGCAATTCTCCTGTCTCAGCCTCCCAAGTAGCAAGGATTACAGGCATGCATGATCATGTCAGAAGGTCGAGATACTTTGATTACTGTTCAATCTTCTCGTTAGTAATAGATCTATTCAGTTTTTTATTTTTTTCATAATTTAATCTTGGCAGAAATTTGTCTATTTCATCTAGATTATTCAATTTGGTAGCATAGTATTATGATCTTTTTTCTTTCTGGAGAATTTGTTGTAATATCCCCATTTTCATTACTGATTTTAGTAATTTGAGTCATGTCTTTTTCACAGTCCATCTATGTCTTAGTTACTTTTCTCATTGCTGAGACAAAATACCCGACACTCAAAGTTAAAGGGGAAAAGGGTTATTGGCTTGTAGTGTAGAGCGGTTTCAGTCCATAGTCGGCTGGCTTCACAGTAGGGTGTGTGGCAGAGGTGCATCACGGAGGAGAACCAGTTCATGGCCACAGGAGGCTTTGGGGAAACATCTAGATACAAGCTGAAACAATCTACTAATAGTCTCTCACTTGTAATTGTTCTTTTCAAAGAGCCAACTTTTGATTCCATTGAGTTTCTGTATTGTTTTTCTGTTCCCTATTTCATTTATCTTCGCTCTTATTTTTATTATTTTTTTCCTTTTGCTAGCTGTGGGTTGTAATTTTTTTCTTCTTTTCCTAGTTCTTCAAATTGTTAAATTAGTTTGTTAATTTAGAGCCTTATTTTTTTTAATGTAAGCATTTATAAATTTTCCTCCTAGCACTACTTTTGCTGCATCTCATAAGTTTAAATATGTTGTTTGCATTTTTATTCATTTCTAAATATTTTATTCCCTTCATGATTTCTATTTTGATCAATTAGTTGTTTATGATTGTGTTGACTGATTTCCACAATTGTGTGAATATCCCAGTTTCATTTTCTGTTTTTTTTTTTGTTGTTGTTGTTTGTTTTGTTTTTTTTAATACAGGGTCTTGCTATGTAGTTCAGTCTGGTCTTGAACTCACTATGTAGCCCAGGCTGGCTTTCAGCTTTCAGTGATTATGGCCTCCCAAGTGCTGGGATTATGGGTGTGCAGCAAGTCCAGTTTAAAAAATTTCTAACTTCATCCTGTTATGGTCAGAGAAAATATTTTTATGATTCTATCTTTTTAAATCTATTGAAACTTAATTTGTGCCCTAACATGATTTTGGAAAACATGTACAATTAAGAAGAATTTATATGCTTTTTTTTTTTTTTTTTTTTTTGGTTATAATGTTAGCTCTAGTTGTTTTATTGTGTTAACACCTCTGTTTCCTTACTTATCCTCTGACTGGTTGTTCTATCCATTAGTTAGAGTGGGCTATTGATGTTTCTAACTATATTGTAGGATTGTCTGTTTCTACCCTCATTTCTGTCAGTTTTTGTTTCATACATTTTAATGATATGTACCTAGATATTTATAATTGTTATGTATTTTTGCTGCATTGAATCTTTTATTAATACAGAATGTCCGCCTGTATCTTTTGTGACATATATATATCTTTTTGAGACAGAGTCTCACTGTGCAGTTGAGGCTGCCCTTGGGCTCTTTATAGCGCAGGCTGGTCTCGAACTTGCAATGGTTCTCCTGCCTCAGCCTCCCGAGTGCTGGGATTACAGGAGTGCGCCACCACGCCTGGCCGTGTTATATTTTGACTTAAAGCTTATTTTGTCTTATACTAATCCCTTTTGATTGCTATTTACAGGAAGTACTTTATTTCCATATTTGAGTCTCAATGTGTTTGTGCCTTTGGATTTAAAGTGAGTCTCTTCTGGAGGTATATAATTGGGTCATGTGTTTTTATCACTACTTTCAACCCATACCTGTGTGCATGTGTGGGTGCGTTTGTGTAGCTGGATGTTGACCCCAGGACCTCCCACATGCTAGACAAGTGCTCTGCCCGTGAAGCACAGCCCCAGCCCTAATGCTTATCTTTTGATTTGAGAGGTTAATCTAGGTTGAAGAATTTAAGGTCTTACTTCTGTCATTTTGCCATTTGTTTTCTATATTTCTTATCACCTATTTCCTGCATTACCTTCTTTTGTAAATTTGGTTAGTTTTCTTTTTGGTAGTGACATGTTTAACTTCTTTTATTATTTCCTTTTGTTGTGTACTCTATAGCTTTTTTCTTTGTAGTTGCCATGGGGGTTACATTTAGCATCTTAAAGTTATAACACTGCAATTTGAATTTATGCCATCCTAACTTCAATAACATATCAAAATTCTGTTCTTCACAGCTGTTTTGGTTATTAGTGTAACAGAATTACATCTTTACATATTGTGTGTCCCAAAACATAAAGTAGTAATGCTTTCAAATACATTAGTCATTGAAATTATTTTGAAAACAAAATGCAGGGTTGCGGATATACAATACTAGCTTCTAATAATTTTTTGTTTTTTGATGTCAGGGATCGAACTCACAACCTCATAAGCTTGCCAGGCAGGTGCTTATGCCACTGAGCTAAATCCCCGGCCTGGACTAATAATTTTTTTAAATCTATGTCTCTTAAATTACACAGAACATAAAAAATGAAATTAGAAACCTTTTTTGAAGCTAGAAACTATTGTTACAATATTAGCTTTTATAATTGTTCATGTATTTGCTTTTATTAAAATCTTTATTTTTTCATTGGCTTGAGTTACTGTCTAGTATTGTTTTATTTTAGCCTGCAGAATTTCTTTAGTTTTCCTTACAGAGTCAGTCTGATGATAATGAACTCCCTCAGCTTTTATTTATTTATTTTTTATCTTGGATGTCTTAAATTTTCCTTTACTTTGAAGAACAGGTATATTGACTATAGGGTACTTAATTGACAATATTTTTCTCTTTTAACACTTTGAATCTGTTGGCCTGTCACCTTCTTGTCTCCAGAGTCTCTGATGAGAAATCTGCTTTTATTCTTATTGAAGAGACTTTGTATGTGATGCTCTGCATCTCTCTTGCTATTTTCAAGATTCCTTGTGTTTCACTGGTGCAAGTTTGGTTTTAATGTGTCTCAGTGTTGGTCTTTCAGTTCATCTTGGAATTGATCAGACTTCTTGGATATTGATATTCATGTCTTTCATCAAATTTGGCAACTATTTATTTATTTATTTATTTATTTTTTTTGTGGCACCAGCGATTGAACTCATGATCTCATGCTTGCCAGGCAAGTGCTTATGCCACTGAGCTAAACTCCCAGCCCTTGTCTTTTTGAGACAGGGTCTCACTATGCGATTCAGATTGGCCTTGAGCTCACTTTGTAGCCCAGGCTGGTCTTCAACTCACAATGATCCTCCTGCCTCAGCCTCCCGAGTACTGGGATTACAGGCGTGAGCCACCACGCCCGGCTTTATTTATCTTTATAGTGCTGGGAATCAAACTCAGGGCCTCCAATGTGCTAGGCAAGTATTCTACCATTAAGCTACATCCCCTAGCCCAAATTTATAGATTTTTTCAGCCACTATTTTTCAAATATTTTCTTTATACTTTTCTCCCTCTAACTTCCTCTTAGAGCTCACACAACACATGCATTGTTTAGTTGATAGTGTCCAAAGGTCCTTTAGGCTGTGTTCACTTTTCTTCAGTCTTGTTTCTGTTCTTACTTAATAATTTCCATTGTCTTTTTTTCAAATTCACTAATTCTTTCTCTTCTTCTGTTTAGACCCGATTTTGAGTTCCTCTCATGAATTTTTCATTTCAGTTATTGTACTTTTTGGCTCTGGAATTCCTTTTTGTTTCTTTTAATCTACCTATTTGTATTTCCATTTGTTCATAAATTGTTCTATTGACATTCTTCACACCTTCCTTTAGTTCTTTGCATGTCTTTAATACAGTTGTTTTAAAGTCTTTGTCTAGCATATTTGCCATCAAGTCTTTCTGAGAAATGATTTGTATTGATTCCCCTCTTTTTTTTTTAATTCCCCTCTTTGAGCTATATTTTCCTATTTCTTTATAGTCCTTGTGAGTTGTTGTTGTTGATGATGATGAAAATTGGGCATTTGAATCTAAAAAATGTTGTAACTCTGCTAACCAGATTCTCTTCCTGAGAGTTTGCTGTTTTTGTTACAGTTTTTGGTCTTTCGGTGATAGACCATCACTGTGCTATAGATCAGCCTGCAGTGTAAGCTTCAGGTCTTCTCAGATATTTTCTCAGACTTTACCTGGGCAGGCGGGATTATTTTTTTAATTTTCCCCTATATATAATATGTTTTTTAAACTCTTAATCTTTAATGTCTGGCTCTCAAAAGGAGAAAGAAACAAGAAAAATTAAGCCAGGTATGGCAGTGTATACCTCTATTCCCAGCACTTGGGAGGTTGAGGCAGGATAAGTCTGGGCCACAGAGAGAGAGAGAGAGCAAGAGCGAGAGCGAGAGAGAACTTGAGGAGTAGGGCTTCGGGCCCTTTAGAAAACACCAGCCCAAGGAGAAGCCTTGCAGTAATGGAAGAAGACACTGCACTCCAGTCCCTCTGTCTGTTCCTCTTTAGTCAGAACTAGCAACCAGTGATATGCATACAGGTCCCAGTATTTAAAGGACAAGGTCCTTTTTGCTCACCTGGCTTCCTCAGGCTACATACAGCTCATCCCACAAACGTGTGCACGGCTGCCTAACGTGTGACTGGGGTCTGGGGATTGGCAGCTATTGTTGTGCTAAGAACTGAAATTGGCCACTGTGAACTATAGTCTGTGGTTCACAAACCTTCTACCCACTCTTCCAAGCTCACCAGATTCCACAGTTGGCAGGGGAAGCTTCACAGACTCTGCCTGTGCCGTTATCTCCATGGGAGACAGTCCTGGGTCTCCCTTGGTTTTTACACATCTGCTTACCCTGCTCCTCATGAGTGGAGACTTTGTCCCAAACATTTCCTGGACCTTATTATAAATTCTGTTTTCCAGAGTGAATGACAAATAAATTACAGTGGTTGTGAAATTCTGTTTCCTACCTTTTTGTAGATGAGCCAGGCATTTTCAGTCATTGGAAAATGATGACATTCTTCAATTGGTTGGCCATAACACATTTCATATGAAGTTAAATGCATTCTAAGACACATGCATTTTAAAAGTCCATCTATTTCTTATCATACCTCACATATGTCAGTACATATGTCATGGAAAAATAAGACTGAAATTCAAAGAATGAAATTGTCTTCAGTGCAGAGCTCAACATGACCTCCTGTTCACTGTTTTCCTATTCACTTACAAATTACAGGTAGCTAGCAAGAGGGAAAAAAGAGAGCCACACAAATTTGGTAGACCATCCAAATGGCGGTGATTTTTCATTAGTTACATTAAGTTGTAAGTCACAGTAGTCATAGCAAACTATACCTGGGTGTGGTTGTGCATGTCAGTAATCCTAACACTTGTTTTTTTTGTTTGTTTGTTTGTTTTTGTTTTTTTGTTTTTTTGGTACCAGGGATCAAACTCATGACCTTGTGCTTGCCAGGCACTTGTGCTTCTGAGCTGTATCCCCAGCCTGTAATCCCAACTCTTGTTAGGCTGAGGCAGGAGGATTACTTTGAGATCAAGGTCAGCCTGGACTGTATAGTGAGTTCAAAACCAGCCTAGTGAGACCCTGTCTCAGAAAAACAAAACAAAAACAAAAAGCAAAATGTTACCACCATGCAGAATATTTGATGCTATTAAGATAGCTATATGTCAAGAGTTCTTATGAAAAATACAATTGACACATGTTTGAAAAGGGTCACACTATTTATCTGAGGGCAAGATATTAGGGCATTATTAGTTTGCTGGGCTTTTAACCCTTCCTTTGCCAGCAGTCTTCATGGCATGCAGCATGAGATGTAGCACCTCTTAGAGGCAGGACATGGGTGTGTAACTTATGCTCTGGCACTTGCCTTCATGTTTCTCTATTGATGTCTTTAAATTCTAATATGCCAGGCATGGTGGTGCACACCTGTAATCCCAGCACCCAGGAGGCTGAGACAGGAGGATACCCATGAGTTTGAGATCAGCCTGGGCTATATAGCAAGTTCAAGGCCAATCTGAGCTACATAGCAAGACCCTGTCTCAACAAACAAACAAACATCCTAATATATTTCAAATAGGAGATCTTTCATTTCCATTTTACTCTGGGTCCTACAAATTGTGTAGCTGGTTCTGATTACGAGTGCTGATTTCCTCTTCCTGTACCAAAACTTATGGTCTAAACATAAAGCATTGTTTTTCCAGGATAAACTGGATTAGGTTGGGGCAGGGGCTAGCGGAAGTGGAAGGAGCTGCTGGCCAGCCCCTCGTTTCCGCAGGAGGCTAAAGTAACAGCATGGTTTCCGACCAGGCGGGCGCTGCTGACCCCTCGTTTCTCCCTGAAAAACCACTGTACCTGCTCCTGCTTGCCCCGTGGCCCCTGCCCTGTCACGTAGCTGACCTCTGCCAGCTTCTGTCTGAGTGCTTTGAGTGCGTTATTGCCCTAGCTTAATCTTCACCGGCCTGCACAGTGATGAGGAGTTCACTTCTGAGAATGAAGCTGTCTTCAGTGCAGAGCTCGACGTGACCTCCGGTTCCCTGTCCTCCTCGCTCTCAAAGCAGCCAGCCTATCCTGTCTGCTGCTGGGATCGAACTTGAATCACGGATTTACCTACTGTTAAAGATGCCACGTCAGGGAAAGGGCCATAATGATGGCTTATATCGTTTACTTCTACGTTTTGATTTGCACGTATTGTAGATAGTATGGGTTGAGCATCTGTAGTCAGAAATGCAAAATGCTCCAAAATTCAAAACTTTTTGGGCACCAGCACGATACCACAAGTGAAAAGTCTACACCTAACCTTGTGTGACAGGTTGCCGTTCAAACACAGGCTCTAAAAATTCTACATACGTTAGGCTGCGGTTGTAGCTCAGTGGCTCAGTACTTGTCTAGCACACATGAAAACCCTAGCTCCATTCTCCACTACTGCCCCCAAAAGTTTATTTTTGTATAAAATTAATTAATGAATTTCGTATTTATGCTTGGGCCCCATCCCCAAGGTGTCTCGTTATGTGTATGCAAGTATTCCCAAATTTTTAAAATCCAAAATTCCAAACACTTCTAGCCCCAGTACTTCAGATAAACGGTACTCAACCTATGTGACTGTTTAGTATCTTTTGGATATGCATTTCTCATCTTTTTTTCCATGGATACTATCTGGACAGCATAGTGATACTAGAAATGTTTTTCCAAGAGCGAGTCGATGTTCCTCCTTCTCTCAGAAGATAATGCCAATAAACAGGACTGTGCATTTTTTTTAAACCTTGGCCAAAGCGACATTTTTTTATTAGGTTTTTTCTTTTTTGTTTTTTTTGGGTTTTTTTTTGGTATCAGGGATCGAATTCATGACCTTGCACTTGCTAGGCAGGCACTTATGCCACTAAGCTAAATCCTTGGTCCTGTTTTTTGTTTTTTTGCACTAGAGTCTCAGAATATAGTTTAGGCTGCTGTTGGATTCACTGTGTAACTCAGGTTGGCTTCAAATTTATGGTGATCCTCCTGCCTCTGCCTCCGGAGTGCTGAGATTACAGGGTGTACACTACCCTTTTGAACTTCATTGATTATATCTTGTCGTGATTGTTTTTCTAGATCTTAATGTGGAATTGTGTCCTGCCCTAATTTAGAAAGAGCGTATGTTCCATTTTAATTTTGCATTAAAATAAGTTCGTTTTTCGTTTGTTTTTGTTTTTGTTTTGGAAATTCGTGAATGCATAAGTTCTATTCTGAACTAACCCAGGTTACCTCTTCAGCAGGAACGCATCCCTAGCAGCTGACATCCCCAGGGGTGGCTACAGTTCCTCGTCCAATCACAAGTATATTCCTCGGAGGGCAGTGCTGTATGTACCTGGAAATGATGAAAAGAAAATAATGAAGATTCCCTCCCTGAATGTAGATTGTGTGGTGCTCGACTGTGAGGACGGCGTGGCTATGAACAAAAAGGTAATGGTGTGGCTTTCTGATGGAAGAAAAAAAAGGATTGAAATTTGCTGTCTAAAGCCAGGCCTGGTGGTGCATGCCAGTAATCCCAGCACTCGGGAGGCTGAGGCAGGAGGATCACTGTGGGTTGGAGGCCAGCCTAGGCTACATAGTGAGATCCTGTCGCAAAAAACCAAAGAAATTTGCTGTCTGTAGCAGCATTGCTTGCTGTTTGAAATGATTCCACTGTACTCATGTTTGCTGATTAGTAACATTTTTTATCCAGCTTTTATATGGGTCCTGAATGTGTGGGTATGTCTCTTTTTCCTGGGAAAGGCAGAATTTGATCAAAATATATCTGTGTCCAGTAGATGTGACTTTTGTGTGTACAGGTAAAGAGACAGACAGTTTGGGAGCCATTAGCACTGGTTTCTCTAGGTAAGTGAGTTATACAATTCTAGAATTGTCATGTAAAAATCTCAGGCCAATAAAATACAGTCATTTCTTGTCTTTAGCACCAGGAATATTAAATAGTGTTCTTGCCTTCTGAGACAAATGCCAAGAAAATAAAAGACAGTTGTCCATGTATAAGTTGCCAGTTTCCGTCCTTTATTAAAGAGAATCTACTTACAGAACCTCGAGGTTGCCTTAGCTTCTGCCTGATTTCCTCATGGCCTGGACAGAGAAGCGAGCCTTAGAAAGTCTGCCACGTGTAAACAGCTATGGAAGGCTGTTAGTCGATCATGACATAGTGTATGCTTTTGGCTCAATTTTATTTTGGGTAACACTGTTTTCTAGATTTTTATACTAAACATGATTTCTTTGAGTAATAAGGTAAAATATAGAAATCTGTATAAGGATAACCTATGTTTGTGCTTGATCTTTATTTATGCAGTCCCTGATCAGGGTGTTTGGGCTGGGCGTGAGTGGGGCTAGTACACAGAGGAGACCGCCGTCTGGGTTTGTGCCTGCTTGGCTCATTTCTTGCTTCCGGGCGATCTGAAAGAACCTGTCCGTACTATCCAACGTTCTGGATCCATTGCTTTCCTTGGGCATTCTAGTCAACAAATACTTGCCTTAATTAAAAAATAAAGTTAATTTTCTGCATCATCCTAATAATGGGCAAAACAAGGCTTTTGGAGTCTTTGGGAAAGGATTAGAATAAGCGTGTGGAATCTAAAGTGTCTACTCAGTATTTTTGGCATGTGCCAAGGAAAATAGTATTAATCTTCTTACTTCCAGAGATTAAAGTAAATAGGCCCTTTTTTGGAAGGCTGTAATGTGATTTCAGAATGCTTGCTCCCCAACCCGGGTAGTGTGTGCTCCGATTAGATACCGGTTCTGTATGACCCAGGGCGATTCTACTTCTTTGCCTCAATTTCTTATCTGTACTGTGGGGATGACAATATCTTCTTTTGTTAGGGACAGGGATTATTATGAGAAAAAAGTTGATTAAGTGCCTGGGAGTAGCTTGATTTCCTATAGGAAATAGATTAGATAAAGCTGGAGTAATCATGATTAGAAGGAAATTTATTTCAGCATTGTAACACAGTGAGCCATTAGGTGCCCTGATAAAGTTCTAATTATATTTCCTTACTGCTCATCTGTACTGTCAGCTTTCCCTAGACCCAGCGCACAGTGGCTGAGCTCCTGTTCAGGAGACGCCCGAGGCAGCGAAGAGTTCATGACGGATGAGTTGTGCTCCCCACCTTGGAGTATATGTTCACATGGGGTCTTGGCTGGGCCATGATATGGTTTAGATCTAAAATGTCCCCTAGCTGGGTGTGGTGGCACA
>RJWT010035472.1:0-13459 GCA_004365215.1 Cuniculus paca | reverse complement strand
AAGGTGAAAAACAGTGAGGCAGGGGATCACCTCCGATCATACGTGGCATCGCTACAGTCTCTAACAGGGGTTCTCAACTGGGTCTGGGGAGGCTACCCCAAAATAAGGGAACAACTGGAGAAGACTCAGGAGCCATGCAGAGCACCAATCTTCCCCCAAGCTGGGAGCGCCACATTAAAAACCTGACCCAGAGATGACTCGGCACCCCACAAACCTAATGCCCTTCCACAGTTTGGTCCAACTGGGCAGACAACATTTTTGGGGAGAAATTTTAATTCCTGACTACACATTTAAATGTAGACAGATAAAAGGCCACTCACTTTTTCAACCAATGACGTGTTTTCCACTCTTGTCAACGTGAGCTCACGCTCTAGCTCCTTGCAAGAATTCTGCAGCGCTTCGAAGGAGTCCTGCAAGGTGTGGTTTTTGGACTGCAGCTCTTGGACCTTCTGCTCCAACTCCGCGGCCAGAGTCCCCAGTGCCGCTTTCTGCTCCTGCCAGCACTGCTGCTCCCCTTCCGCCTGCGCCAATTTGGAGGCGAGCTGCTCCTGGTCTTGAACCTGCCCTTTCAGCCGACCGAGTTCCGCCTCCTTCTCCTCTAGTTTCTGCTTGCCCTCTTCTGCTTCCTGCGTGAGGCTATTCACAGAAGACTGCAAAATAACACAATTACGTTTGGCTTCCTCGAGGTCCTGGAGCAACTGAGCTTTCTCCAGCTCAAGAGAATCCACTTGAGCGCTCAAGCTCTGCTCCTTGGTCTTGCAGCCCTCTAGGTCACCGCATAGAGCTATCCTTTCCTCAGTCAGCAGTGTTAACTGCGCTCGAAGCGTCTCCACCGCAATTTCAGATTCTTCTTGCATCCGAACTTTCTGGTGCTCTTTTTCTTGCAACAGGTTTTCCAATGAAGAGTTTAAGATTTCTAATTCAGACACGCGCGCTTGCTCTTCTTGCAGTCCTTTGGTCAGATTTTCTTTTTCTGACTTCGTGTGAACAAGATCGGCTTCCGAGTCTCTGAGGTTTTGGGATAGCTCTTGGACTTCCGCTGTGAGGGTCTCCACCTCGGCTTTGCAGTTCTTGGCCTCACGAATGGCCTGCTCCTGGTTTCTCCCAGACAGCTCCAGCTCCCTTTCAAGATCCTCAACTCTGCCTTTCAGCAAATCCGCGTGACACTGGCTCTCCTTCAGCTGTTCTAGGACACAAAGCTGCTTCTCCCGATCAGCTTCCACGCAGGCTCTGAGCCTCCCAATGCTGCCCCTCAGCCGAGCCACTTCACTCCCTGGGGCATCCAGATTCTGTTCCCCGGCCTCTGGGGTCCCTTGGTCCTTACACAAGGCTGCCACCTCCTCGGTCACCTCTCTCAGTTGCACCTGGATCGTCTCTACCGCGGTTTTTGAGTCTCTCTGCACCTGCACTCTCACTCGCTCCTTTTCTTCTACCAGACTTCTAAGCGAGGAGAGCAGCGCCTCTGATTCTGCCACCTGACCCTGTTTCTCCTGCAGCTGCTTTGCCAGATCGGCCTTCTCTGACCTGAGTGTGGCGAGGTCCACTTGGGAGCCTCGCAGGCTTCTGCCCATCTCCTCCACCTGTGCTCTGAGGGTCTCCACCTCGGCTTTGGCGTTCTCGGCATCCAGGATCACCAGCTCTTGGTTCTCCTCGGACATCTGCAGCTCCCGCTGGAGGCCCTCTACCTTGTCCCGCAGTGCATCGGTCTCCCGCTCCCTTCCTCGCAGCTTGTGCAAGACGTCGAGCTGCTTCTTCTCATCGGCCTCGATGCGCACGCGCAGCTTCTCCATGCCCTCCCGCAGCTGGTGCACTTCCTCCTGGGTGGAGCCCAGTCGCTCTGCAAACTTATCCTTCTCCATCCGCGCCATCTCCAGGGCCCGGGACTCGGTCAGCCTTTCCTGTTCCAACTCACTCAGTTTGGCCTGCAGGCTTTCAGACTCCCTGCCCAGCGATTCCTTCTCCTCCTCCAGGCGTTTGACCTGGCTTCCCAGCTCCTGCGCAGCAGAGGACAGTGCCTGGGAGTCCCCTTCCAACCTCTGCAGCCGCTCCTGCAGGTCACCTTTGTCCTCGGACAGCTGGCTCACCTGCGAGGACAGAGCCTGAAGGCCAGCTGCTTTGTCCCTGACCTCAGCCTGCAGAGCCTGGACTTTCTCCTTCATGACCTCAGCCATCTGGGTCAGGGTTTGGTTTTTGTTTGTCACAGCGTCTAATTCTCCACGAAGCCGGTTTCTCTCACTTGTGGCCACAGAGAGATCTTCTTCAAGGCGGACAATCGCTTTCTGATTATTTTCATTATCTTTTTCCAAACACAGCTTCTCGGTTTGAGCCACCTCCAAGTCGGCTTCCAAAGCGAGGGCACGATGCTCGAGTCCAGCGTTCTCAGCCTTGATCCTGTTCAGCTCATTTTCCACATGGAGAAATCGCTCCCTCCAGCTGTCCTCCACCTGGGTGACATTCTGTTCAAGAACATCCTGTGGGGATCCATCGGTGCCCCTTTCTAAATTAGAACTGAGGGCTTGGGAAGTTTCTACTCTTGCGCATAATTCCTGCTTAGCGCACGAGATGGCTTCTAGTTTTTCACTCAAGTCACGTTTTTCTTTCTGGAGTTCCTCAACGATTTTTTCCAATTGTAAGCACATTTCAATCTTGCTCTTTAGTTGTAGTTCCTGTGACTCAAGTTTCGAGGCTAAGTCTTTTATTTCATTCAGCAAACTTTCAACTTTTCTGTCCCGGTCCTCTATGGCATGACATAATCTCAGATTCTCATTCGCGGTCTCCCTGACCTGCAGCTGGAGACACTGGATGGGTACCTGATTCTCCACAAACTCCATGGGTGCCAAAGTGTGAGGGCCACAAGATGACGGCTCACAAGTGTGCTCGGGACAGCCCTGGCTTTTGTCTCCCGCTGCGGTCTCTTCGCTGGTTTCCGAGGGCCTTTTGCCAGCTCCCCGAGTAATAGGCAGGGCCTCTGAGGCCTCCTCAGTCGCTACACGGAGACCCTGCGGGACAGCCTCTTCACAGACCTGGTGACTGTCCTGCTTCAGTGCTTTCTCTGTAATTTCTGAAGTATTTTCCGATCCTTTTAGGTCACAGCTTTCATTTTGGTCCTGAATAGCCTGTCATATAACACAGAACAGGAATGCATGTTATTATTCAAGAAGAACAAAAGGCCTCTATTACTACTTCATAGGAACTGGCATCCAGTCTCTGCCAAGCAATGTCCCCAGATGGCACCTCCTCACCACAGGCTCCTGTCTTTCTCTCTCTGTCCCAGCTGTGACACCACACAGGTGAACACTCAGATGGTCCCCTCCCTGAGCAAGGCCGTGGGCAAGGTCTTTATCAGGAAGACCAACCCTTTCGTTCTTGATTCAACTCAATTTTAACGCAGTGAAATTTCACCTTTTTCTCCTTGCTGGCACTATTCCACACACTTTAAAGATTAGATGTCCTGCTGCAATTATCAAATATAGGACTAATGAATTCCACGTGAAATGCCCAGCTTTCACCTTCAGTGTTTATGATATTCTTAATGAGAGAAGGCAGTCAAGGTTCATGACCAACTACCCGGCCCATGGGCTTCAACCCCCATCTGTCCGACACCTGTTCTGCACATTGCTGATAAAATGCACATAGGCTTCTCGTTTTCCTCTCGGCTATGAAACGAAGGCTGCTACTGGGAGTATTCCTGCCCCCCACCAGAACCTGTTTCCCCAGCTCACCAGACTACACGGTGAGATTCATACAGCGTACGCTGCTGTTAGGAAACTTAGCTGACTGGATGTACAGGGTTGTAAGTAATGAAACAAGAATGCATTCAAGAAAGAAAGAAACGCCTGTCGAAGTGACTGATTCCAACTCACCCATTTGTACCCCAGCATACGGTTAGGGAAAATTAATAGGTAAAGTAGTTCTTCTATTTAGTTTCCTGACTCTACCGCTTTAACATTAAACAGCAGTCTGAAAAAGGCCTGAGGTTAAAAATCTGTCACATTACCACCCAGAACTCTTCGTATCTAAGTATGTCTTGTGAGCCCACAGTGCGAGCACACACACACTAGAGACTTGCTGACTGTTACAGCCTTTTCTCCGGACTTAAGGACTTTTCCATATGCTAGTGTTTAAATCTAATCACGATAAACATGTATTCCTCAAATAAGGCTGCCTCGTGTTTCTACAGTTCTGATTGGTTTTGAAAAAAAAACTTCAATATATTTATTTATTTCTCCAAACCCTAAAAAAACATCCTAACTTGGATTTCAGGTTGATTTCAATACAACAAACGTCCACGGAGGGCTGGCTGGTCACCCAAACTGAAAAACAGCGTGCACACCCAGGTTCTTACCTCTTCTACATCGGCTCCGAGCAAGGACTGCGAGTTTAGCTCCAGTCCCTGCAGCTGCAGCCTCGCCACCTCCAGCTCAAGGGACAGGTGCTCTGTCTGCTGCTTCTCTGCCGCCAGCTTGGACTCCATCTCCAGAGTCACGCTCGTCAGCTTCTGTTGCCACTCCTCGTTTTGGGACAAGTACTGCTTCCTAAGGCAGTCCAGCTGTGTCCTCTCGGAACTTAATAACTGCCCCAGCTCTTCAATCTCCTTATCTTTCATCGCCACTTGACTTTCCATTTTCTCTTCCAGATTCTTGAGGGACTGCAGGTACCCCTGGCAGAGGGTCTCGAGTTCTTCAACGCTCTTCTCTGGGGTGGCTGGAGCTTCTTTTGTGGACAGAGTCCCCTCCTCCACGCTGGCGTTTGCTGAAACACTCTCCCCTAAATTATTCAAAAGAGACGTGTCTCCAGTCTGTTCTAAAACATCTTGGTAAAAAGAAGACTCTCCCAAACTTGTCGTGCTGGGGCTGTCAGTCACACAAGAGAAGGACAGTGAAAGAACAGATCCCTCTGGCTTCATCTCCTTTGCCAAGTCACCCTGCAGGTTTTGCAGATTCATTGACAAGGCTGAGTTTTCAGCCTTCAGCATGTCAATGTAGGACTGTAGCTCCGACATCTTGGAGCTCATCTGACAGCGCTGATCATGTAAAATCTTGTGCTCACTTTGTAAAGAGGAGAATTTCTCTTGCAGTTCAGCAAAGTGCGTTTGAACCTCTTTGCTTGACAAGGTCAACTGCTCGTAAGAACTGCTATCATGCAAAGGCTTCAAGGACACAGGCGACTGCTCATCTTGCCCATCGAACTCACTGGTTGGTAGTTCTCCCACAGACTCACCTTGGGGAAGGCTGTTTTCATCGTTTAGTATTTTCATTTCATTCACTAGCTTCTCTACCTCTTTTGCCATTCTACTGGTTGCTGTGATACACTCTGACCTCGAGTTGTTTAGCTCGGACACCAGCTGCAGCTTTTCCACCTGCAGCATCTCGCACATCTTCTCCAACTCGTCCAGCTTGCTCAAGGCTGCCTGGAGAGAACACTGAACGTGTACATTATCGCCCTGCCTTGGGGACAGCTCACCAAGCACTGAACTGTACTTTCCTTCTGCATCCACTTCACAATCCGTAAGGTCGCTCATTTCCTGTGACAAACAGTCTTGTACATTTCCAGTTCCTAAGTCTCCTCTAAGTGTGTGTAACACTTGCTGCAGGTGCTCTTTGTCCTTCTCACTTTTTTCAAGTTTTAATTCCATGTTTCTTATCAAAGCTTCTAATTGTACCAGCTGTGCGTTATAACTGCTCGGAGCAATGTCTCTGACTCCAAGATTCATCTCAAGCTGGAAATTGCCTGTATTTATCTCATCCTCTGTTTCTTTCAGAGATTCTCTAATGGGTTCCAGCTCGAGGTGTTTAGTCTTTGTTAACGTCATCAGTTGCTGATTCTCTTGTAATAAGTCATTAACTTCCTTTTGCATTTTACTTTGTTCTTCTTTCAAAGTCATGACTTCTTGCTTTAAGCCATCAGCCTCACTCTTAGAAGTGGCGTGGAGGTCCCTAATCTCAGACTTCAAAGCTTGCCGAGTTACTTCAAACTCTAGTATTAGTTTCTGGTTTTGTTCTTCAGCGAAAGCTAATTTTGTTAAGAATTCCTGGTGCTCTTTTGCAAATGTTTCCTTTAGCTGCTCCAATTCGTTTTTCCTACTTTCACAAACACTGGTGCATTCATTTAGCAAGCATTCTAGCCTCAAGTTCTTTTCTTGTGCTGCTTTGTATTTTTCACTAAGATCCTCAAATGCACATCCGGTCTCCTCACACCTCTGTAGTAAAACGAGTGCTTCTTGCTGGTACTGAGCAGACAGTTCTGAAATGCTTTTCTCTCGTTCCTCTATGCAATTTGAAATTTTCTCATTTTTTTGGAGTAAGTCCATTTTCTCTTGGTTTAAGATTTCATTCATCTCTTTGAGAGTCCTGTTCTCTCGGGCCAGCTCTTCAATTTCTTTTTTACTTAGAGAAATAATGGAACTCATCTCCTTTTTCTCTGAGCTCAGGGTTTCAGATAAAAGCTGTAGCTCCTTTAGAGAGTTTTCCAGGAGCTGGTTTGTCTTTTTCAGTTCTTGAATCTCAGCTTGCTCAGCTTCTAATCTGGCTTTCCAAAGTTCCAACTCTTTTTCCTTGTGCTCTAGGGCAACTAAAGTTTCCGTGATAACATTCTGATGAACGGAAGTGTCTTCCTGTAACTGGCAAATGCGCTGACTCGTCTCGGCCACAAAGCTTTCATGCATCTGTTCTGCTTTAATGAGATTTTCTTCTATTTCCCCTTTGATGTGCACCAACTCTTCACAATGCTTCTGCAGATCGGAGTTCAGCTGCTTTTGAGACTCTAAGGAAAATTCGAGCGAAACCACTCTATTTTGTAGGATGGCTGAACTTTTTGGACTTGGGTCTGTATCTAAAAGACACTGGCTCCTGTCTGAAGAATTGCTTCCTTGTTCTCCCATTACGTTTACAAAGGAAGTATTCATGGCAGACTTCTGTTCAAAAGCCAGACAACTGCTCTGCTGGTCCTCCTGTGACAGAGAAGAGTCTTTGGATTTAAGCAGATCCCTGAGGCTCTCGCATTCAGCCTGCAAGTCTTGGTAATGCTGGCCCTTGTCCATCAGTTCACCCGACAGTAGCTGAAGCTTCTGCTGTAGGTCTTCAACTTGCCCAGTAAGCTGAGAAGTCTTCAGACACAGGTTCTCTATTTCCTTCTTATGCTTCTGATCTGAGAGCTCGGCTTTCTGCTGCAGCTCTTCGTAAGCCTGTTTTTGCGTCTCTACCTCCCTCGTCTTGCTGTCGACCATATTGCATAGGTTTCTCATCTCCACGCCAAGGTTGTCTCTTTCCATCTCAAGCGTCCTGACTCTCTCGTTATATTCGTGGCTTTTTATCTGCTGCGTCTTGAGGCACGTTTCCAAGTGATTGACTTTACTCTGCAAGCTTTCCTTTTCTGACTCCATCTGATGTAAAAGCTTTTCATTTTCACTTTTCCAACGAGAAAACTGAGTTTTCTCTTCACTCAGTTCCTCGTATTCTTTCTTTGTTAGCTCCAAGGCACTCAGCAAAGCTTTGGACTCTTTCTCTACCTTGCTTAACTTCTCGTTCAGCTGCTCGATGTGATGCTCCCTCTTCTTCAGAAGGTCTTGGGAACAGTCGCGCTGCTTTTCCAGATCAGCCAGGGTGAGTTTCAGCTTCTCTAAAGTCAAGGAGTTTTCTTGCTGATTTATTTTTTCTTGAAGCTCTCTTAAGATGGCTTCCTGAGAGGTATTCTTAGCTATTTAAAAAAGACCAAAAAAAAAAAAAATTTTTTTTTTGTCAGTGTCTTTAATAAGTACGTACTCCATGACTTCCAAACTCTAGAGTGAGGATAGCACAGCAGAACACTTGCCTCGCATGCAGAAGGCCCTGGGTTCAATTCCCAGCACTGCGACAACAGCATTAAAAAGCCATAAACTCTAAAAAATCCAAACAAACTCATGTATCTGTGGGTTTTTTTCTCCATTTATCAAGAGAGAGAAAACAGAACAGTGCCAAAACAAAAATATCCTAGTTTACACAGGCAATTTTTACGTCCATGAAAAATAAAGAGCTCCTCTGCCATCTCAGCCAGAAACCCAGCACGCTGTATATCGATAATTCTCACAGCCTACATGGGAGTATTCTTGAGGGACAATTTCACTCACATTTCAGTCCCTCCCGGTAAGGGTGGTGAGGGAATTGGAGTCATCTGGAAACTTCCATGACTACCTTACTTTCTTCCCAGCGATTCGCCTCTATCCACAGCCCGTGCTGGCCGGGAATAACCACGCTGTTCCCTGAACAGTGACACTCAGGCCTCAGACTCACAGGCATTTGTTAGAATCGGTTCTAGCATGTGGGGAGCGTGAGCGCTGAGGTCCTCAGTGGCAGGTGACAAAGGTGGCATGCATTACAACCTCAGATTCAGTAGTGAATGAAAAGCCACACGTGCTTCTCACCCTCTTATCATAAACCAAACCCTGAGAGCTGACAGCTTTGGGACAGTCCCCACGCATCTCTGTTTATTCTGCTCCAGAGGACCTCAAACAATGACGCTGGTGGCCACTGGAAAACACCCCAGTCACTATACATGCCAACAGCTGTCTTGCAGGACGGACCTTTCTACCTGCTGCTGCAGAAAAGAGAAAGAAAGCTCTCCGGGAGGGTTAGTCCCATCTACTTGGGAGACTGAGGGCAAAAGATGAAACTTCAAGACCAACCTGGGCAACATGACAGGACACCACCTCAAAAAATACAAAAATGAAAATGAAAATCATCATAGAGAAGTGTGATGCACATTTGAAGGCTAGGGCTAAAAGAAATTCCTAGACCAGGTGAGAAAAAACACTGTGAAAGAGGGGAAAAAGAAATGTGAAATAAATATGGATTCATTTGGCGCCTACTGCATAATTCCTTGGCTTGAAAGTTAGGAAATAAAATCATTCGTTCAGGAAGTTGTCAAACTACAGAGGGCACGAAGGGCTTGGAAACCAGGCACTGAGAGTCAGGATTCTACGCTGCAAGGGAGGTGGTGGTAAATGAAGGGTCGTGTGGGTGTCACTAACCCACTGGAGACCCCAAGATTGGCACTCGGGAGAGGCAGTTCTGTGTGGGATACATTTCTTCTTTGGTTTTGAAGTGATTCTAAAAACCAGGTATTCTGGAACTCGTGCAGCTCCAAACTTTAAAAGTTCAACTATCACACTGGAACTACAAGTGGAAGACAGAACACCTACTCCACGTGTCTGCAGGCATCTTTTGGGGGATTACATGAAAAAACGCAAGAGATGTCGCCACTCTGGCAAGGCCACTCCCTCCCTGGCAGGCTCACAGCTGAGGACTGGACAAGTCTGAGTCCACTCACCCCTCATTTCTTCCGCGAAGTTCTGGCTCTGACTCAAACAGGCTCGGACCTTCTGGAGCTCCTCCTCCAGGTGGCTGACTTCTCTGGCCCTTTGTTCAGACTGATTCCTAAGGAAGCCGTTTTCTTTCTTTGTTTCCTAAAACACAAATGCACTGGTTATAATCCAAACAGATGCTGAAGCATTTGCCCTCTGTCCCTGGCAGAAACATCTGGGGATCGCCCGAAGAATCACGTTTCCCCTTTCTTTTACTCAGCAATGGGAGACCTTCTTACTTGGATTGCATGCCATGAATAAAAAGCAAAACAGAAGCACAACATCCACATCAGACAATATCCTTTGTCCTTCAAGAAATGTGTTTGTTTGAATTTTCCAGTTATTCACGTGCCTCTGACAGAGTCAGCACAAAAGGACAACCTATTTACAAAATCCTGCAGATAAAAGCTCCAAATTCCGCTGGGCATGGTAGCACACTCCCATAATCCCAGCACTGAAAGGACTTAAGCAGGAGATCTGCTGTGAGTTCAAGGCCAGCCTGGGCTACATCGAGGGTTCGAGAGCAGCCTGAACTACATAATGAGACCTTGTTTCAAAAAACCAAAAACAAAGCCAAAAAGCACTCCAAGTTCTTGGCATACCTGACTGATCATATAAATCTTTGCAAAGTGCAGATGTGTTAATAATAATAAATCAAAATATTCATATGACAAATTTTCGCTTTTATTTGCAAAACCATCTTAAGATTCCATTACACGAATGTCTTTGTGAGTAAAATTACCTTCCATAAATGTTTTCATCAAGAAAATCCACAGTGTTCACAATGCTGCAATGCACAATTTCTTATGAAAAATACAAATACAAACAAGATACACTTTCTGGACTTAGGACAAGAACCCTCCAGAGAGAGAGAAGATGCGAAACCAATCCCTGAATACACAGCAGGCTCTCGATGCTAAAGAGACACGGAGTGTACAGTGAGAAACTAAAGGCTGGAGCACAGAATAATAATTAATTCTGATGGGGGAGTCTGAGCTTTCACAATGAAAACGGGTTCCTTGGGTACTTGATTAAACATGTATCCAGACATCAATATACAGTAAAAGAGCAGAGACGCATTCACGCAATCCCACGCCATTATCTCAGGAGACCTGAAATCTTCAAACCAAGCAGTATGCCAAATAAAAACACAACTGCTCCTTAACCATACAAGACTCACATCATAAACATGACAACTACTCTACCCGTGCACTAACCTCTGCCGTTTTTACAGTCGAAAAGTATTTCAGGGCCTATGATATACCACCCTCAGCACCCAGGGCGTTAGCGTAGACCATTACAAACTCACAGGACCAAGAAAAGAGTCTCCCACATGCTTTAGAGGGGAAAAAAATCACGAGGCTACTTCTTTTAAAACTGCATTTCAAAGACACAGAAAATACCCCTGCGGGAAGTAGAGGGATATTTTTGAATCTTAAAGAAACAATTAAGACCCGTCTTCCAAAACCCCACTGCACCATCAGGAGACAGATGGCTCTGGCACCACCATGCTGGAGGGCCGCCCACGATCATCTGCTGCTCTACCAGCAGATGGGGACCGAGGCAGCAAAGCCAGATGCAAGGAGAGGGAGAAGCTGGCCAGGAGAGGGCACTCGGGAACTTGCTGGCGGTCGCCCCGCCTGTGTACACACATTCATTTCACCATTAACATGAGACAGAACCTGTTGGCGATATGCTACGCCTGTCCCGGCTCCCCATCTTGCCTTCCTTCCACTGTGAAACTGATGCTGGGTCAAATTAAGACATCAATCAGCTTAAGGTGAGAGGACAATACCCACACCAGTCCACACCAAGCTGTGCAGTGAACGATGAGGAAGGTACAGCCGCTATGGAAGCTGAAGACGTTATCGCTGGTTTGTTCTTGGACACAGAATAATCACTCATCCAATAAGATCACAGGTACGAAAGACAGAACACCTCAAAGCACTGCGACAAGAGTAAGGAGCGTTGCCATTGGTGTTTCTTCCCCACACTTAACAGTCACGAGACTATGATCGATGCTGAAGGAGGCCAAGCCTGAGGAACGACTAGAATATAACTACCTACCTGGGTTGACTTAGCTTTTTTAATCATACAACTTAGAAAACAGTCTCATTCTGTGCCAGGTGTGGAGGCGCACACCTGTCAGTCCAGCACTTGGGAGGCTGGGTCAGAAGGATTGCAGTGAGTCTGAGACCAGCCTGGGCCACAGAGTGAGTTCGAAGCAGTCTGAATGACACAGCAAGACCCCGTCTCAAAGAGCCGGGAAAAAAAATCTCATCTGGCTGGGGATTTAGCTCAGTGGCCTAAGCGCCTGCCTGGCAAGCGCAGGGTCATGAGTTCAATCCCCGGTGTAGAGGAAAAAAAAGAAAAAAAAAACTCATCTGAAATAATCTATTCAAATGATATCTACCTCTGGGGGCTGGGAGGAAACAGGGACAGAGAGACACCGCGTGCAAAAGTGGATGCCTTCCATTGGAAAGAAGAAGAGGAAAAGGAGAGGGTACCAGAAAGGCAGGCGGGTTGATGTTGTCATGTCTGCGGGTCTCTGTCCATCTCAGTCCGTAAGTGGAGACATTTAAATGAACAGTAAGCCGGATGGGAAGATTAGCACGTCTCTTTTTCTGTTCTGGCAAGAGCTTTGTAAATATTTGTTTCTAACAAAGAAACGTTCAGCCAATCCTGGGACCCAGCAGGCTTCTATGGCTACAACCGACCCAAGAATTTTTAGAGGCCAGAATTTAGAAAATGAACATTTGAAAATGGGTGTGCATGCTGCATCCGTCCGCAATTAGTTTTCCAGCAGGCCACAGCCACTTAAGACTTGATTGGGTAGCTCGTGACCAGCGACAAGTAAATCACACAAAGATCTCATTTTACTGCCCAGGCATCTCTTCCACCCTGCTATGATTTGCAAAATGAGGCACGACTCTGGAAAAACACCACAAAAAGCCCCTCGAACCGTGAGCCAGCACGGGAGCTGAGCACACAGTTCTACCCAGATCAACCTCGGGTTAGGGCCAGCAAGGGAAGCATCACTTCCCCGGGCCAGACAAAACAAACATCAGCTGTGCGCACTGCTTCATGGCGCATCCGCCAGTGCTGCTCAACGCGTCCCCCGCTGGCGTTGAAGGCTGCACGCGTGGCAAAGTGGGGGATGCGAGAGAGATGTGCTTTTCCCTTCCTCCGTGTCCTTTCGACCTGCCAGACCTGGCTCCTCGGAGGACCTACTGCAATCCAGATCCCTGTGCTCCGGGAGGTCCCCGCGTGAGTGTCCCTCATCTCACCTGGCAGATGGCGGCATTTTACTGCCAGCTCCCGACGTGACACGCGTAGGCTGGCACCAGACGCTGCTCATTGACACCCTCCATTCACTTCGATACCGAATGCTAACTCCACCCTTGACAGGGCCATTAAATCACATTCTCCAGCACGCATGATTTCTCACGGGGAGCTGCCTATTCGTTTACTAAACTCGGACCAAGAAAATTTCCGGGCAACTATCGCATTATTTCAGCATCCGAAACCCACGAGCCTGCCACACTCGTTTGTACGCAACTTACAATGACGCAGGGGGAGACGCCCAGTGGTAGTATAAGGCAAGAGGCAAATGCTATGTGCGTCTGTCCCCTGCTTGGGACCTTCTGTGCATGGAGGTGACAGAAAATACTGACGTCTCGTTAATATTTGCTCACAACGGCTGTGGAGACCAAAGCCCCGAGCAGGCAGGCCGCAGTGATACACTGGCACTGGGCCTCGTGCATGGTGTGCAATGTTGAATTCGATCAGGAATTCGGCCTTAATAAGTAGGGGTGTTATCTGCTCCTGTAGGCAGACTCAGAAAGGGCAAGCCACTGTCTCAGGATCACACAGCAGGCAGGTAGAGGGAAAGCAAAGCACTTCTCGTCTCTTTGCTCCTAACACCATCACCACTGTATCCCCCGAGTTCTAACCAGCACCCCTACCAGTGTGTCACGCATCTGGCCCTGGAACCACTCTAAGTTTAGGAGCCAGCCACACCCTGTCATTTCTTGATGCCATCCTCAAACAACGATGCATATTAAACATAAACTAAGACAAATCTTCGATTCCTGGGCAGACCCTGTGCAAGCACTCGGCGTG
>RJWT010035471.1:0-13454 GCA_004365215.1 Cuniculus paca | reverse complement strand
CTCCACCAAGACTCCCCACACTGCACCTGCTGCACCTCACACTGGACACCTGCAAACAGAGATCTTGCTCAGGAAACTGTCACACATGTCCCCTGTTCATCCCACTCATGTGCTGCTATAAACATGGGTGCACATTTATCATTGTAGTATCATGTTTACATTTCTTCTGGGAAAATGTGCAGAAATGGGATAGCTGAGTCAAATGGAATCTCTAATCCTAGCTCTTTGAGGAATCTCCACACCAATTTCCACAGTGGTTACACCAACCTACACTCCCACCAACAGTGAAGAAGAGTTCCTTTTTTCCCACAGCCCCTCCAGGGTTTGTTATTGGTGGATTTCTTGATCTTGGCCATTCTTTCCACAGTAAGGTGGAATCTCAGTGTTGTTTTAATTTGCATTTCTTGAATAACCATTGATTTTGAACATTTATTCACACATTTATTTTCCATTTGTATTTCTTCATGTGAGAAGTGTGTATTCATCTCAGGTGCCCATTTTTGTATTGGGTCTTTGAATTTGAGGTGCCTGGTTTTTTTTTAAATTCTTTATATGTTTTAGATAGAAGTCCTTTGTCTGAGGAGCAGCTGGTCAAGATATTTTCCCAATTCTTGGGTTTACTGTTCACTCTGTTATAGATTTCTTTTGACATGTAAAAACATTTTTAAAAGACAAGATCCCAGTTGTTGATTCTGGGAAGTATTTCCCATGCAATTTGATTTTTGTTCATAAACTCTCTGCCTACCCATTGTCATCGAGATTTCTACCTACTTTGTCTTCCAGCAGATTTAGTGTTTCTGTTTTAATATTTAGACTGTTGATCCATTTTAACTTTAGTTTAGTAAATTGTGATAGACATGGGTGTATTTTTAGTTTTCAGCATATGGAAAGCCACTTTTTCCAGCACCACTTGTTAAAGAGGCTGTCTTTCTTCCAGTCAACATGTTTGGTTCCTATGTCAAAGATGAGGTGGCTGTACCTCCTAATCCATTCCTTTGATCTTTAGGGCTCTTTTTATTTCAGTACCATGCTGATTTTAACACAGTAGCTTTGTAGTATAATTTCAAGTCAGGAATTTTGATGCCTCCAGCCATGCCTATGCTGCTCAGAATTGCTTTTGCTGTTCTAGGTCTCTTCTGGATCCAGATACATTTTAGGAATGACTTCTCTAGATCTGTGAGGTATTCAAATGGTAATTTGATTGGAATTGCATTAAATCTGTATAACAATTTTGTGACAGTGGCCATTTTCACAATGTTTGTTCTTCCTATCCATGAACAGGAATGTCTTCCTACTTTCTGAAATCCTCTTCAATTACCTTTTTCAGAGTAATGTAATTTTCAAGGCATAGATCTTTTACTTCCTTTATTAGGTTGATTCCTAACTATTTCATTTTTCTGGATGCTACAGTGAAGGGTATGGTTTCCCTTATTTCTCTCTCAGTGAGTTTGTTGTTTGAGTACAGGAATGCTATAGATTTTTCAGTGTTGACCTTGTATCCACCTGCATTACTGAATTTGGTTATTACATCTAGAAATCTTTCAATGGAGTTTTGTGGGTCTTCTATGTATTATCTGCAAATAAAGATAATTTAACTTCTTCCTCGCTTATCCTTATTCCTTTGATTTCTGTCTCTTGTCTAATTGCTCTGGCTAATGTTTCCAGAACTATTTGAATAAGGGTGGTGATAATGGACATCCTTGTCTTGTTCCTGATTTTAGGTTATAAGTTTTCAGTTTTTGTGATTTAATAAGATGTTGGCTGTTAGTTTATCATATATGGCTTTTATTAGATTGAGGTAAGACCATCTATTGCAATTTTCTGTAGGATTTTTATCATGCATGAGTGTTGGATTTCGTCAAAAGCTTTTTCTGCATCTATTGAGATGCTCACGTGATTCTTGTCTTTGGCTCTGCTGATATGGTGTCATTAGACTTATTGATTTTCATATGTTGAACCACCCCTGCATTCCTGGGAATAATCCCACTTGATCATGGTGTATAATCTTCTTGATGATTGTTACATTCTATTTGCCAGTATTTTATTGAGGATTTTTGCATCTATGTTCTTTAGGGAGATTAGCCCTTAATTCTCTTTTTTGGTTGGGTCTTTCTCTGGTTTTGATATTAGGGTAATACTTGCTTCCAGGAATAAGTTAGGGAGACTTGCTTCCCTGGCAATTTCCTTGAAGAGTTTGAGAAGTATCAGCATTAAGTCTTTCCTAAATTTCTTGTAGAATTCAGCTGTGACTCCATCAGGACATGAGCTTTTCTTTGTTGATAAGTTTTAAATTAGATTTTCAATTTCATTAACTGAAATTGGGTTATTCAGCAATTTTACATATTCTTGATTCAGCTTTGGTAATTCATATGTTTCTAGGAATCTGTACATTTCTTCTGTGTTATCAAACCTATGAGAGTAAAGGTTTTCAAAGTATGTATTGATGTTTTTCTGTATTTCCACACAGTCTGTAGTGATTTTGCCATTTTCATTTCTTATTTCATGGGTTTGAGTTTTTTCTTTCCTCTTTTTGATAAGGTTGGCTAGGGGCTTATCGATTTTATTTATTGTTTCAAAGAACTGACTCTTTCATTCATTAATTCTTTCTGTTGTTTTCTTTGTCTCTATTGCATTATTTTCTGCTCTGATCTATATAATTTCCTCCCTTCTTTTTGCTTTGGGCTTCACTTGTCTTTCTTTTTTTAGAAGTTTTAGGGGCAACTTTAGGTTGTTTATTTGCATTCATTCCATTTTCCTGATGTGGGAGTTTACCACTATAAATTTCCCTTTGAGGACTGTATCATTGTGTCCCACAATTTCTGGTAAGTTGTATTTGCATTTTAGTTTGATTGCAGATATTGTTTAATTTCTTCTTTAATTTCTTCTGTGACCCATTGGTTGTTTAGGAGAGTCTTATTTAATTTCCATGGTTTATGGAGTTCTTGTGGGTTTTTTGTCATTAATTTCCAATTTTATTGTGCTAAAGTCAGATAATATGCATGGGATTATTTCAATTCCATTGCATTTACTTAAGCATGCTCTGTGGGCTAGTATATGGTCTATTTTAGAGAATGATCCACATGCAGCTGAGAAGAATGTGTATTCTGATGTTGTTGGGTGGAACACTTGGTACATATCTACTAGGTTCATTTGTTCACAAGTTTGATTGAGTTCTGTTATTTCATTGCTGGTCTTTTGCTTGATCTGTCTCTTTGTGACAATGGCATGTTTAGGTTCCCTATCATAACTGTATTATTGCTTATTTGTTTTTCATGTCTATTAAGATTTGTCTTACATAGTTGAATGCTCCCACGTTTTGTGCATATATATTTACAATTTTAATATCTTCTTCTTCAAGTTTTCCCTTGACAAGTATGTAGTGACCTTCTTTATCTCTTTTGATCATTCTTGGTTTAAAGCTCACATTGTCTGCAAACAGAATAGCTACCCCTGTTTTTTTCTGGATCCCTCTTTCATGGAGTATTGCATTCCATCCTTTGACTTTTAATCTATGAATTTCCTTTTGAGTTCAATATGTTTCTTGATTACAGCATGTTGTTGGATTTTTGTTTCTAAATCCACTCTGCCAGTCTGTTTCTTTTTATTGGTGAGTTGAGGCCATTTACATTGATGGATATCACTGATATGTACTGACTTTTCCCTATCATGTTATCATTCTGTTGTTGGTTTTCTACTTTTTCTGCTTAATTGTTTTCCCTGCTTAGTGGTTTCCTTCGGGTGTTATTCTTGGAATTGTAGTTATCTTTCTTTCTTTCTAGAGTATCTTTCAGTACTAGTGGTAGTGTAGGTTTGGTGGTTATGAATTGTTCTTTGTTGTAGAAGTATCTTATTTCTCCATCAATTTTCAAAAATAGTTTTACAGAGTACATCAATCTGGGTTGAAAGTTCTTTTCTTTCAGGATTTGAAATACTTCGCTTCATGCTCTTCTTGACTTGAAGGTTTGTGGTGAGAGGTCTACCATTATTCTGATAGGCTTTCCTTCATTGATGATCTGTCTCTTTTCTCTGACAGCTTTTAGTATTCAGCTTTTGTACTGAATTTCTGATATCCTAATTATTATATGTCTGGGTGAGGATTTATTTTGTTTATGGCTAATTGGAGTTCTACATGCCTCACTTATCTGTATATCAGATTATTTTCCCATGTTTGGAAAATTTTCTGCTTTTTCTGTAAATAGTCTTCCTATGTTGACCCCTGCTTTTTCGTTGACACCTACTGGTATTATATTTTTCTGCTTGCATCAATTTGCAGCTGTTGAATTGTTGTTTCCTGGTTTCTTGTTATTTTTAAGAGGTCTTTTCTTTCATGATCATAAGCTTCCATCCTGTCTTCAAGGTCTGAGAGTCTATCTTCAGCTTCATTCAAGCAGTTTTGCCAGCTTTAATGGAATTTTTAATTTCCTCAATATCCCCTTGAATCTGTTTGATGCAATCTAATTCTGTTTTATATTGTTCATCCAAGGTTTCTATCATTTTCTTATGTTCCTCTATTTTTTATCTAGATCTTTATTAGATACACTAAACATTTCTTTCATAATATTTGTCATTTCTTTGTTTACCTGAGAGATTATTTCTGATCTTATTTCCTCTATAGCTTTGTGGAGTTGTTTCTTTACTTCAGTTACTATCGTTTTCAAAATTTCAGTTGTGTGATTTCTACTAAGTGTCTCTGGGCTTTGTTCTCAGTGGGCTGAAGGACTGAGACTGCATCTTTCTCATTTGCTTTGTCATTTTTCCTCTGGGACCCATGTTGCTGGCCAGGCACTCTCCTGATGGATTCTGCTGTTATGATGTGCTGGGCAGAGCTTCAATCCTCTGATATCCCCGTGGCTGACTGTGGCACACCCCCAAACTATGGCACCAGAGTCTTGGCCTCTGTGACCTGTGTGCCAGGGTATTCCCCTATTGGTTTGCACTGGGCTGCACTTAGACACTGGACTAGGTAGAACTCACATCCTCCATGCAGCTAGTAGGGACACACATCCAGAGTCTGGCACTGAAGGCTTGTACCTGGCTGGATGGAATTCAGAACATCCAGAACCCAGGTGGTTAAAAGAGACACACCCCCAGATTGTGATGCAAGGGCCTTGTGCCTGGCTGGGTGGAGTTTAGAACTTCTGGGACCTAGGCTGCTAACCTGGATGCATCCCCAGAGTGTGGCACCATGGGGGTCTTTTGCCTGGCTGGGAGGAGTTTAAAGCCTCTGCACCATGTGGCTAGCCTGGGCACACCTCTGGCATGTTGGCCTGGGGCCTTTCTCCTGGCTGGGTGGAGTTCCAAACCTGGGACACACCCCTGAACTATGGCACTGGGACCTTGGGCTCTGAGGGGCAGAGCTCAAATTCTCCAGGACCCACTGATCACTCCATGATGTGCAGCTCTGGGGCTCTGGGCTGGGCAGAGCTCAGATCCTTCATGCAACTAGAAAGGACACACCCCAGACTGTGGTGCTGCCAGGGCCTTGCACCTGGCTGCAAGGAGTTCAGAGACTCTGGACCATGTGGATGGCCTGAGCACAACTCTGGCATGTTGGTTGAACATCTATTTAGAGAATAACACCATGGACTATAATAACTATGGGGATTTCCTTTTGTCTTGTTTTTGAAATCCAATGTCATTCTCACTGTTTTGTTTTTTTCCATTTTATTGTTTTGTTTTCTTTAATGTTCTGCTATATTTTTTTCTGTTCTGTTTTGTTTCATTTTATTATGTCTGACAATATGGGCAGCAATTTTGAAGATAATGAGGGACATTATTGCAACCATTGTTGATTTCCTCTTATCCTGTTTTGAAGTCTTGTGTCACTTTCACTCTTTTGTTTTGATTGGCTTTATTCTGTTTTATTTTGTTTGGTTTTATTCTCTTTAAACTTTAAAAAAATACAATGGGAGGAAAAACAAGCAGACTACATAGAACAACTTTTTATTTCAAAAACGTGTACAAGAGGCCAGTAATTTTATGACAGATAAATATGATGTACAGTCTCAGAGGAGCTAAAAGGAGATGTCTTAGACTGTAGTCCCAGTCAGACAGCTAATAGGAGAAACTGGAAATCAACATTTTTACTTCCAACATAAGCAATTTAACAGTTATTAGGTTGATACTATGCAAGTCATTAAAATTCATTTTGAAAAGCCCCCTATTTAAGATTTGAATTTGTCTTCAAAAGTGAGAAGAATGGTTCTTCTTAAGTATAATGAATAACTTAGTCCACATTTTTATTGTAACCTTTAAATTAGAGGTGAAATTTTTTTTTAAAAAATCCTACTTCAGTCAACCCTCCGTCCACTGGATGTATGTGACATTGATTTATAACAGTTATTTGTTAGGAGGGAAAAAGAATGCACAGATGCAAATGATTACTCTCTTTTTGTAGGCAACCAGTGAGGTAACTGAGAAATTTTTTCTTAAATCCTGTCACAATATTATGCTTTTTCTTAAGAAACCCTCCTCAAACAACAAGTATTTGCCACATCACAGAATTTCCAGGGCATGAAGGAGAACTTTGATTTCAGACCACTTCAGGCATTAGCAGGAGGTAATTATGGTAATTATGCTGTGTAAATATCATCCCCATTGTCCAGGCCTTTGCTCTCCTGATATGTGAGCAGACTGATTCTTCATCCAGCTCTTGGACTTACCTGTTGCGGTTTGCAGACCCCACTCCCTGTGGTGAGAACGTGTGTGACTTTGCTGTGTTCTGCTCTTCTCTGGAAGAAAACAGCACCAGCATTCATGTGGACCCTGGTAATGAGTTTCTCAGTTTCATCTGTCTTTATCTACCACTCAGCATTTTTTACCTTCATATTTCTTTATTTTTTAGTTCTTAATTTGTATCAGTAGAGTTTGCTATATGTAATGGGAGCATTTACCATGAAATTTGATGCATGCAAATAAAACACCGTAATTCTATTTTCATCAGATTCCCTCCTGCATCCCTCCATCTCTTAGTTTCCTTTACTTTTGCAAAACATTTTTGCTTCCCATAATCTATTATTATGACTTTTCATTTATTTATGTTGGTTTTTCATATAAACTAAACCATATGATACTTAAGCTTTTCTGTATGATCTATTTTTCCTGCAGAATGCGAAAATTTTTCCCAGCTATTCTTTAGACAGTGAACTAGTATCAAGAATATACTGAACAGAGAACTCAAAAAATTAGATCCCCTCAAAATAAAAAAAAATGAGCAATTGAAAGAAATAGACATGTACCAGAAATAGTTGTGGAAAGGGCCAATAAGTACATCAAAACTTTTCAACATCTCCTTCCATTAGAAAAATGAAAATTAAAACAACACTAAGATGATATTTGCATATATTGTTTCTCTGTGACATCTAAGTTATACATGACACATAAACTACGAATGTATAAAGTGTGACCTGAGAAGTGTTAACTCACGTGGACACTTGCAAGATCACACACAGTCAAATCACTGAACACACATGTCATCGTGCAGTGACCCCTGTGATTTCTCTGCAGTTCTTCTCTCCTGCTCCTTCCCTCCTGCATCCTAGTACCAGGAAGCTCCTGTCCTTCTTCATGTTGATTTACATTAACTTCCCTATTTCATCATTTATGGAACTTGAATATATATGATCAATTTGCTTATGTTTAACTCAAAGTCTTATTTGAAGTTTCTCCTCATGAATGTGCGAATCAGAACTTTTGATATTTATGTTAATCAATATCCCAATGTATAAAAATAGAGATGGAAATGTACATCAGCGGTAGAGCTCTTGGTTATCCTATGTGAGGCCCTAGTTTTTATCCCTGGTGCCATAAAAGCAATCATACAAAATGATACATTTCAGTTTAATCTTTTAAATTGATTCCTTAATGAATAATTAAATGTTCTAAATTTCAGCTTATTGCAAAGAAAGCTGCTCATTATCTGGCAAATGTAAATACATGAAAAAAGTTACTCCACATACTTTTTAAAACAAAGAGAACATAAAAAGATAATTGAACTAAATGCAAATTAATAATTTTTTAAAATTCCATGAAACAATTTAAGTTACAAAGCAAATAAAAACATGAAATCATAGCAAGATTTCCTACATCAGAAAAACAGAGATGATCTTTAATTACCTGGGAAAGATGCCAAAATTTTTATATGGATTCAATACAATTCCAATCAAAGTACCATTAGCATGTCTCACAGAAATAGAGAAAAGATTCCTAATTTTCATTTGGACCACAAAAGTTCTAGAACACCAAAAATAATCCTAGGCAAAAAAGGCAAGGCAGGGTATATCACAATCCCTCACTTGAAATTATAATACAGAGGTAATGTTATTAAAACTGTGCATGCCTTTCCATTCCTAGTACCAGATAAAACAATGCATACTGGCAAAACAAGAAAAATTAAAGAAAACCCCACATAATTGGAGCAAATTAGAAGATACAGAAACAACTCCAAACACCCTCAGCAACCCTATATTTCCAAAGTGACTAAACACATTCGCTGGCAGAAAGGTAGCTTCTTTAATAAGTGGTACTGAATAACTGGATTTTCATATACCACTCACAAAACAAAACCTGTGAGTCTCAACATACACTAAACAAAATTTGAAATGGATCAAACATCCAAATATTAAAATAGAAACACAAAATCTGTTGGAAGGATGAATAGGTAAGGCACTTCAGGACTTAGTGTAGGCAAATATTAATGAACAAAATTCAGATTACACAACAAATATCACAAAGAATCAACAATTGGGATCTCATCTTATTAAAAAGTTTTGCACAGCCATTTAAATCAACAAGAAGGTGAAAAGACAACACTGAGTGGGAAAAATATTTAGCCTGTTGCTCCTCAGACAAATGAATATCTAGAATATAAAAAGAATGGGAAAAAATCAGAACCCCCAAATTTAAAGACACAAACCCCAAGTGGACATCTGAGATGCATACACACCTCTCACGTGAAGAACAAATGGCAAGTAAATTTATGAAAACTGTACAACATCATTGGTCACTTGAGAGATGCAAATTAAAACAATGCTGAGATTCTGTCCCACAGAAGAAAAATAGCTATTATCAAGAAAACAACCAATAAAATATGCTAATGAGAATATGGAAGAAAAGGAGCATTTCTCCACTGTTAGTGGAAGTGGAGACTGATGCAACCCCTGTGAAAATCAGTGTGGAGATTCTTGAGAAACTAGGACTGCAGGATCCATGTGTTCCAGCCATTTCCCTCCTTGGTATCTTCCCAAAAGAATTAAATGCATCTTACAACAGCTCTGTTTGTGTAGCCATGTTTATAACACCACAGTTTGTAATACCTAAGTATCAGAAACAATCCAAATTCCCAGCAATGGATGAAGAGATAAAAATGAAGTGATTTTTTTATACAGTGGTGTAATTTTCTGCCATAAAGGAGCGATTTATAGCTAACTGGATAGGTCTTCACACATACTCTTCAGTGATATAAATTGGAAAAATATTTATAAAACTCTCATTGCCTCATTGATGTGAAAAATTGAATGTTTAAATAGGGAGAAAATGTATCTTAGATACTGCAGCAGAAAATCAACCCCCAGTCAGTATTCTTCAGTTGCCCCAGTGATAGTTTCTGTTCCAGTTCCCTTCCTCTGTCTCTTAGAAATGGGCTGTCAATGTGATGCATAGCTGGTCATCATGATGCATACTCAAAGAACCAGTACCCAATTATCAAGCCTTTCTGCCTTTGTACTCCCTGCTTGCTTATTCCTTATAAACTATAGATTATCCAAGATCAGGGCCTGATAATTGGAGAACGAACCTGATCAGTGCCTGTTTATGTAAAGAAATCTGCCTCCAGATCCTGCACAAGAGCTAATGAAGTCATTAGAATGCATGGCATGACACAGGACTGTAGTAGAATTGCTGAATTGATACCATTTTGCATGAGGCTGAAGTTGTTGCAGTGTTTCTGCTTGCTTTTGCATCTGGTGCATCAACAAGGAAGACCATCCATGCTGACCTCTTAGGGAACAGTTGTTCAAAAAACGTTAGAACTAGAGAGGGGAAGGGGGAAAGGAAGGAAGGGAAAAGAAAAAATAGAAAAGAAGAAAAAAATGGAAGCAAAGCTTTGAAAAGGAGAGGAAAAGGTGTTTAAGAATGGGGAAGGGAATGAGAAAAAGAGGACTCAAGATATACCACCTACAGGTACAAACTCTCTATACTGAATATGAATTATGTATGTCTAATCTGTAAAAAGCTTAGTAATAAAAATAATGGCTGGTTGTGGTGGCACAGACCTGTAATTCCAGCACTGTGCAGGAGGATCTCTGAGTTCAAGGACAGCCTGTGTGACATAGTGAGTTAAAGGGCAGCCTGAACTTCATAGTGAGACCCTGTCTCGAAATATAAAAAGATCAAAAACAATAGTGATGAAGTGACTCCGCCAAAAAATCTAAGTATAGTATATGCAGGCCAAAATGAAACCCATTATTGTGTTATTTACATGACCTAATAAAATCACTTTGAGATTCTATATATCTGGAAATATGTGTTAGTTAACTTAATATTGTCATTCCACTATCTACATAGCAAAGTTTATTCCTATTTGATCTGGAGAAACAGACCAAGGAAAACTAAATCTTTCCCCATTAGATTTACATAAGCACACGATCACACACACACACACACCTATTTTGCAAAGGAAGACCAGATTCTTCCTACCCAAAATTCCAGTGTTTGACTTCAACATAATCAATAAAATGATTGGAGAACTAAACAGTTATCAACAAAGTTCCCTTGTACATTTATTGGTTCTTCGGGTGTATGGTCTTTGACCTCTTCTCATCCTGAACCAGGCCAAGAGCCAGGCTTTATTTTCACCCAAATAGAGTCTGACCTCAGAGGAAAACCATCCCTGGTCCAGGTGCAGATTTTGCCTCTTTCCATAATCCCTGGGTCCTACACTCTTGTGCTTTTCTTTTGCTTATTTTTGACTAATGATTGATATGCTGATAGAGTATACATTTGATGTTTTCACAATTTCAATATTCTTTCCAATAAAATCACATCCTACCTCAGTCAGCATTTACATTTGTGAATCAAGGTAAAAAAACACTCCATGGCAATGATTATATCAGAGACAGCAGCTGGCTCTACATCCTCTGGCAGCTCAGTCTTGTGTACTGGTGTGTGTCAATGTGGAGATGACTTGAAAAACAGGAATTTGATGCTAGCCTTAAGAAACCCTTGGATCTGAACACAGATCTTGCACTAGACACTTTGCTTCCCAAACATTTAAAAAAATGCAGGGCAATCAGGACTACCCTTGGGACAAAGGAGGGACTGAGGATACAGAATACATATGTTTTTGTATGCACAAGCGCTACAGATGAGCCTTTAGACTTCTCATGAGCTAATGAAGTCATCACAAAGTATGGCAAGACACAGGGCTACAGTAGAATTGCTGAATTGATACCATTGTGTATGAGGCAGAAGTTGGAGCAGAAACAGGACAGGACACTGGGGTTCCCACAGCCAATCAAGCCCCATGCCACAGACTTGAAGAGACCAGAATTAAGTGAATACAGGTGACAGGTCACAGGCTTCACAGATTTCATGAGGAGACCCAAAATTCCTCAGATCAAATCTAGTCCATCTGTATCCATTGCAGAGCTCTTGGCTCCACATGTACATTTCCAAACTCTAGGTTGTTTCTTTGTGTATTTTATTCCTGCTGTATGAAGAACTCATGCAGCAAGGAGGGCTCCAACTCTTGGGCCCTTTATCAGCAGATGACCTTGGTTCCAAAACATAGCAGCAAAAAATAAATAAAACAAAAGAAAACTCCACATTATGAATTGTCCTGATCTTCCTCCCCTGCTTTCCTATTCACAACACATACAGACTTCCTGCATCTCACAACAGCTCTTGATTAAAGACCAAACCTCTGAGGTCAAAGAGACAGGGAAAGTGATCCCATATCCGGACTGATGAGCAAAGTGACAGATGCCACTCTTGGGTTACACCTGGGCTACTGAAATGGTTCCCCTGGATATTATTGCACTTAAAGTATGTTTGGTCCTGTCTTTCTAGAACAGGAATCAGCCTTCTTACTGTATTTGGTAGAAATTTCCTCCTTCTCCATCCTATAGATAGGGCCATAATTGTACTCAGATGATTTCAGACTGTGTTACCTGGGAACAACTTCCAACCTCAGAGGAGGGCTGGTGAGAACAGGTCAGCCCCATTGGAAGTGTGGGTAGAGCAGATGGATTGTTTGTCTTTTCAGAAAACCAGCCTTATTTTAACTTTTCAGGATTGGAATTGGAATCCAGCACATTTTTCTTGAGCTTTCTCCCCAGTTCTCTCTGTCTCTGTCTCTGTCTCTGTCTCTCTCTCTCTCTCTATATATATATATTTTTTTTTAGAGCAGTTTTTACTATGTTGCTATTTTCCCAGGCTGGGCTCAAATTGTAAAGTTGAAATCGTCTTGCATCAGGTTCCCAGAGTGCTTAAATCAAATAAAGTCTCTGACACATTTTATTAACTAGAATCATGAAGGTAAGAGAATATTACTAGTAATTACATAACTACACTGCTGTTATTTGGCAGCAATATTCTACCTAAAAATGCACAGTGAAGAATCACTAATTCCTTCACCCAAGGTCACTGGAAAACCCACATTCGGACAGACATGTCAATGTAGAGGGACTCATTGACTGATATAATACAGCCTCACAGTGAATCAGACCCTGGTGATGAGACAGGGACAGCTACAATATTAATTCTGGAGCTTATTGAAGTCTGGTGTTCCCTTTCCCATTGTAAAAATGCACTCTCCTCCAACCTAACATTTACTAGAGGAATTCTCTTACCTGGAGGCACTTTAAGGTTCTCACTGAAAATGCCAAACACATGGTATTTTTCTCTCATAATCTACGTAAATGAAGACCTCTTCAGAGAATGACCTTCACAGATTTATATTTATAGATGTTATAACTGGCTCCAACAAATTTATGCTTGTTGGAACCAAAATACTTTGTAGAATGTCCCAAACAATGTAGGATCAAAATGTCAGAAAACAGAGATGCCAACAGTGACTTTTATAGAAGTCTGCAGTTTTCCCCCACTCTGGAGCTTTTCACTGTAGACATGCTTTCCATCAGTGTTCTTCCAGCTGGGAGCCAGCAGGGAAGGTTTTCTTGATGCCAAGAAACCATGAAGAGAAAATTCATTTCTCCTTCTATCCAGGCTCAAGACTGGACTACCATCAAGGTATGATTGTTCTGCATCAAAACAACATTGATGGGTTAAGTAAGATGGGAAGGATGAACCTAAACTTTTTGATGTTTGATTTTTACTACATTAACTGATAAAATAGAAAAATGCTAACACACTTCATGTGGATTTAAAACTGACAAATAAATGAACCTTTAAGAATACAAAGTCTACAATTACTTGTGTGTATTCAAAAGGGTTGG
>RJWT010035470.1:0-13456 GCA_004365215.1 Cuniculus paca | reverse complement strand
AGCACACAGAATATTCTAATCTACCCTAATTTCCTTCCATGTGCATGAATACAAATAACCCATCCATGTTTTTTACTTCAACCTTACCCTAATGCCCAAATTACCTATGATCATTAATGTGTCTGGTCAATAAATGCACACCAGAAAAAAGTATCCAGTGAGCCAGAAGATGGCTCCTTCACACCTTCCTGAAAATCCTAGAAAATTATGTTAAAGAAACTGGACATTTTCTCACTGAAGACAACAAAATGGATTTTAAAAGCCTCCTACTCCCAAGATAAAAAAGAGCAGCAACTTCAGTCAACAGCTTTTTCCTCGGGTTCTTGGCCTGAAGCAGCAATTATTTCTAAGGCTGATGTTCTGTGGTGCACCAACCCAAACTGCCCTCCTTCAACTTCAAGTAGAGCCATTTCAACAGCTTCCAGTAACTAGGTTGTCCTCAGAAGTACCTTTGTTTGTTTGTTGTTGTTTTAATGCGCAGTCTTTAATCTCACAACTTTTAGAAGTGAGAGTTCCTTCAGGATATTAAGCTTGTCTCCAAGAAATCAAGCTGACTGTAGTTTAATGAGGGTTTCATTTGAAGAACTCTGAAAGCGCAGATTATGCATAAAATTCAAACTTTAAAATTATAAAAGTATTTTCTGGTTTTCACTTTGTGATGAGGAACATAGGCAAACAAAAACCACAAATCCTTCCATTAGAGAACAGGGGCAGATCAACAGCAGATCTTGGTTCCCAGAGTAAATTGTGTAAGCCTTAAATACCTGAACTATTGTAATAACCTGAGCTATTGTAATCTCGACTGTATGGGATTTATGGAAGAGAAGCACAGTAATAAAGCAAAGGCTTACAGCATGGGCAAGTAACAATAGGGAGATGGTCCCCCAACAGGCAAATTCTGTTCCCCCAACAGGCAAATTCTGTTCCCAATTGTTGGCCTTCCTAAGCCTGTAAGAAGCCCCTTGACTCTCAGTGCAACAAAAAGGATACCAGAGTGAACCTTGTAAGTAGTGAAGCAAGAATTCAGCAATTGCATATGACCTTGGAGGCAACCTGAATTCCATGCAGCTATTCCACAAGTCCTCACTGAATACTTTCTGAGTTCTCAGCACTGGGGAGACCACTGCACTCCCTGAAGTTCATCAATGGAGACCTTTCCACAAGGCACGCCCTACATTTATGAAAGTACAAATGAACCCAAACGCATGGCTATCCCATTCACTAAACAGTTAAAATAATTTCTATATGTTCTTAGGTCCTCTGTCCATAATAAAGTGTCTAAAACACAAAGATTACCCTGAAATACCCTGTAGCACTTTCTAGGGTGCTCTGCAGGTAAGCGATTGATGAAGGAAGATCTGGTGGCTATAAGGCAGAACTGCATACTTGAGAAGAAGGAGGAAAGGCAGATGAAGAGGCTGGTGGAGCCAGATGGGAAAAAGCAAAGAGGTCTCTACCTGACTGTGCCCCACTCTCCCAGCACAGCAATAGATACGCATCATGAGTGAAATTTCTGATAGTTTACCGCACATCCACCCTGCACCTCCTCTCACCCTTAACTGCTGCTCTCCCATTGTCTTTCAGCCATGGACAACCCTGTGGATCTGATTGCTACCAACATCACCCCAACAGAAGCCCTGCTGCAGTGGAGGGCACCTGCAGGTGAAGTGGAGAACTATGTCATTATTCTCACGCACTTCACAGGTGAGCAACTCAGGCCTCTGCGCCACGCGGGTGGGGATGGTGGGGACCAGGCTGAACATGTCGAGTTGGGCATGGTGGAGCACTCCTGTAATCCCAGCATCCTGCGAGGCTGAAGCAGGAGGATCCCAAGTTCAAGCCTCACTTTGGCAATTTAGCAAGACCCTGTTTCAAATTTAAAACTTTAAGAAAGGTCTGGGAGTGTAGCTCAGTGTGAAGGCCCTAGGTTCAATCTCCAGTGCTGCCCCCAAAAAAGATATTTTATCAACCTGAGGGACAAATTGGAAACTTCCCTACTTCCTTGCTTCAGTTATATATAAAGCCCTCAAGTTATCCTCAAACTCTGCAAACTATCAACTGTAGGAATTGCAAAAGTTAAATCTGAAAGATGTGAGAAAGGAATGTAACCAAGGGAAAATTAAAAAAACTTTAAAAACAGAGAAATACCACTTAAACTCATAATTGAGCAAAAACATTCCCTAAAGTACTTCAGACAAGAAAGTAGAATTTTGTTTTTTTTTTGAAAGTAGAATTTTGGATGCATACAGAGCAAGAAAAATGTGGAAGTTATAAGAACAAGCTTGTAGCAGATAATAAGTGATAAAAGGTGACAAAGGAGTCAGAGCTGCTAAACTTTTCCATAGTTTTGATCTTCTCTACGCATTCCAGTCCAAAAGGCTGAACCAACATGAAATCTTGAATTTCAATGTCATCTACATCATGCTTGCTCGCCTTGCATTATTTAAAGTTGAATAGAGAAGCTCAAAGCAAAATAGTGCTGCATACTCCTAGTTTCTGGGCTTAGAAAAATGATTTCCCTTCCTAAATTAAACATGTGATCACAGAATTGTTACAGGTTGTATTCAGAAATCTAGAGAACAAAGATACCAGAAAACAGAAGGCAGGCAGATGTCTTGACTTTTTAAAAAGTGGTAGAAAAAGTCAGTTTCTGTAAATTGCGAAGAACGAAAATTATTGTGAAAGCATGGGAAAGTAAAAACTAAAGCAGACTGTTAAAATTATGGAAGTGTAAAAGGAGTTAGTGATTGCTGCATATCAACTCAAGTTCACTAAAAATAAGTTCCATAAAAACTGCTTTATGTCTTTGTTTTCTATTGGCAAATCTGGTGGAATATTTGTGTTTCACCACAGCATTAGAAAACTGCATACCATTTAGTCCTTAGTTAAAGATGGAATATTCGTGGTGGATCACATTTGGAGCTGCAAGAACTGTAGCTGATTGACTGATTCATCAAAGAATGAGTATCACTACTGTGTATATATCTGAACCCCTCTGGATTCATGCACAACTAATCTCAATTCCCTCCACCCTTCTGGCATTCTTCACTCTCACCATGCTTTCCCAAACATTTGCATATGTTGTTTCCTCCATCAAGAAATTATCTCCCTGCAGGTCTACCTAGAAAACCCACCCTTCAAATCTTGCCTAAATCTTAACACTCTCTTCTCTGTTAAAGTTTTCTTGGTTCCCCTAAGGCAGTAAGACACAGGTACAAAACACAGTTCCATCATAGGAATTCACTTCTACTCATTCAACAAATACTTTTGATTCCCTCCCATAGGAAACATACTCGGTAAGGTTATATAGATTCAGAATCAAAGCGTGAGGTCTCATCTTCAGGAAACTAATGTCTAGTGATGAAACAGAGAAGTAAGTAGTTACAAAAATGTGTAGTGTCATGATATAGGCAAATATAGAACTTGGGAGATTATATCTGATGGGCCATTATAATGTGAGACAAAGGAAGGTGGAAGAAGGTTAAGTCAAAAAAACTGAAGAGAAATAAAAAAGAGAATTCTAAGGAAAAGAGCAGCATTTTCAGGGGTACGAGAGAGCATGAGGAGTTTGGGAAACTGCCATTGTTTGATGTTGCTGAAGCAGTGACTGATGGAAGGACACTGCGAAGGCAGGGATTAAAAAGGTAGTCATTATGTGTGTTCTTCCAAAAAGTTAGTTTGTATTTTAACTTGTTTGTGTGCCTTTCTATATGTTGAGACCACAACTAAGTTGAAACTTCAGGCCCTATCTAGTTTGAAGATGTGCATAATAAGCTTGGTTAAATGCTGAATAATACTGGAATATTCTAATTGCCCAATAGAGGGATTAGCTCTGGTATAAAGAACAGTTTTATGAACAGCTTGAATGAATTCAGAGAAGACATGCTTACTAAATTCATGTATAAAACAAAACTGGGGTTTATATGATCCAAATTCCAAAATACTTCAATAAATTAAAACAGTGGCCCAACTCAATCAACAAGGCAAAAAACAACAGATATAAATGCAAATCTCTGCCCATGAGTTTAAAACATCAACTACAAAAGATTGGATGGGGTCATAATAAACAAGTCCTTTGATTAGTACTTATCTCAGAATGTGACAGCAATAGCAAATGGTTACCCTAAAGCTTAACAAATTAATAAAACAACAGAAGTAGAAGCAGACACTGACTGTTTGTTTGATTGGCCAGTGCATCTCAAATATTGTTCTCAATTTTCCAAGTTTCGCATTTCAGCAGGGACACTTACTAGTGTCCTGATTACTTGTTCAAAGAAAAGCAACCAGGATTGTGAAGATTTTAGAACTGTCACATAAATGTAATGAGAGGTGTAATGTAATGAGAGGCTGAATTTTCTTAGTATGAAGAAGGCGGCACTTAGGAAGATTTGAAGGAAGGAAAAGCTCATATACACCAAATATTTGGCTTATTCTTTATAACTATAGAGACCTGAATTGTAGGGGAGAAATTTGGCCTCCACATAATGAATATTTTTCTCAAGATGTAATAGGTGGGGGAGGGGAGGTTGCTGTAGGTATAACATGCTAAGATCCATAACCTATAAAAGTTATTCATTCCAAAATTCTCAGCATCCAACATTTGTGAGATCCCTTTAGATACGATAGGTTTTTTTCTAAGTCACATAGCCTTATTTAATCCTTATCTTTATACATCTGACTTCAGTTGCTGGGGAAACCATCCTGGTCGATGGACTCAGTGAGGAGTTCCAGCTTGTGGACCTGCTTCCCAGTACCCACTATACTGTCACAATGTATGCCGCCAATGGACCTCTGACCAGTGGCACCATCAGCACCAACTTCTCTACCCGTGAGTGCATGGTCCTCTGCAGGCCTGATATGCCTGGAGGATTTTATGGATCGTAAAAATGACCAGTATTCACATAGTAGCTAGATCATATAGTTTATAGGTTTTGGACAGCACAACTTTACACTCTTCTTATTTTGCCCAACTGTGGCCAAAATCCAGTGACAGTGAGCTGCAGCTCTCGGCCAATAGACACATGTCCCTTTTCTATTCTCCCTAGGATCTGTGTGATAGTGGTAGAACCAAGACAGCCAATACTAAAAATGCATCTGGCCCAGAAAAGTCTGAAGGACACTAAAAAGCGAGATGTTGGGGAGAGAGATGCTGAGTGGGATCATGAACAGGAAAGTAATAGACAAAAGTAAAATGTAGAATATTTTAAGTTCAAGTAGGAAATCACAGACATTGGGGTTGAGCAGGGACAGGGGCCCAGGAATAGAAGCTCGGATTGGAAGACATCATTCCCAGGCCCTGAGGCGTAAGTCAGTGAAGTAAGGGAATTAGCTGAAAGAATGGTCACAACTCTGAATGATCATCTTCTGACTCAGGAGCCCCTTTTTGTCCCTGTCCAAGTGAGAATTGGGATCAGTATGTGAGCAACCCCGTGACCACAAAGATGGGCAAGGAGACCACTGGGTCTGACATCAAATATGGTGGCCGTGGAGAGACACGCCTGCCCTGGCATTTTCTCTTCTTTGCAGTCCTGGACCCTCCAGCAAACCTGACTGCCAGTGAAGTCACCAGACAGAGTGCACTGATCTCTTGGCAGCCTCCCAGGGCAGAGATTGAGAATTACATTCTGACCTACAAATCTACTGATGGAAGCCGCAAAGTAAGCATGTGCTGGAAGGGGTCACACTCATTTCTCCCTTGCAAGGGCATGTGGAAACTGACAGAGGAGTGACCTGTGGAAGTTGGAGGGAGGGGGAAGGAAGTAATTCACAAGAAAGCAATTGGGCTTCCCATCCTGGGTGCACAAGCTACTGTTGAGGAGAGAGCTCTAGTCTGCAAGCCCCAAGCCCTAGATGCCATGACCCCTAGCTCTACACAAGTGGAGGCCGAGTACTAGTCTTCTCCAAGCTTTGTTATCTTCTCCAGGTTCTAGTCTACTCCTGCAACTTCACGATGTGTGATGGTGCTTCTAATATTATGTCATAAAACCCTGGAAACTTCTGCTACATGGTATTGGAATGAACTTTCTAACAGCCCAAGCAAATGTGAACTGGGTGCCAAATTCAACTGCATTTTATGCCTCGACAAGCATTACAAGCGCAACATCTATAGTAAAGAATGAAAATTTTTATTTTAGTCATCAGTCAACACAATTCACTAGACACTGAAGTACAAATTTTTTTGTTTGCAGTGGGATCCTTTTTAAGAAATTATATGCAAAATCCAAATATACAGAAAAGATTAAAGCAGAGCTAGTCTTTTTGATGGGAGTAGAGAGACCCAGGATCCAACTTCCTTAGCTTCTTCTTATGCTCTCAAGCAAACTCAGTGCATTCTGAAAACCACTGGGTTCAGTAACCCAGGTGCCTAAATCTCAGTGTACATTTGTGAGCTAGCAGTTGGCCCAAATCTCACATGAGAACCATCCTTTCTGCTGATAGGTACAATTTTCTTCTTATTGTGGGATGGCGAGCACAGCGATGGCCACTGACCTAACTGGCCATAGAATTTGAGCTGCCCTTCCCTTCTTTCCCATATCACAAGCGGGGTGCTCCTGTCTACCTCCCTTCCTCTGGCTCTGTGTAGGAGCTGATCGTGGATGCAGAGGACACCTGGATCCGATTGGAAGGCCTGTTGGAAAACACGGATTACACAGTGCTCCTGCAGGCGGCTCAGGATGCCACTCGGAGTGGCCTCACCGCCACGGCCTTCACCACAGGTGAGGCCATTACAGCCCTTTGATGGCTTCTCCCCTGCGTGACATCTGGCTCCTCAGCAGCCTCTGCTGCGTTTGGGCTGGAGGAGCCCATGAAAGACACTCCTCCTTCCTTTCCCTTGTGAAGGTGTTTGAGAACCCCACACACCACCAAGGTAAGGACAGGAGCCAGGGACCCAAGTCCCTGATCCTCCTGGATCAACTGATGCAACAGGTTAAGACTGGGTCCCTTCTTGTTCTGTTTTCCTGTCTGTTCTGCCAGCAAAGTGTTTCCTTCTCTTCTTCTTCTCATACTCACAGACTCATAGCAGTAATAAGCTCTCAATATTAAATGGACATCCCTTTACCACACACAAAGCATTTCGCACCCCTGCAGTCTCAAGTCAGTCCTTAAGACAACTGGTAAGGAAGGCCTTTGTTCTTCATTTTACACCTAATGAAACCCAAGTGCATGGAAGTCAAAGACTTGCAGAACTAGTGAGTACCTGGATCAGAATTTGAACAAACGCTTTTTACTTTTGCATTTAACTGTCCCTCCAGCCTTACTTCTTTAAGTGAGCAGAACATATTTTGAAAATACTCTTAAGGGATCAAAGAGTTGTGTCTATAACAGGAAATAACTTTATATTTACCCTTTGGCACCATTTGTCAGGCATTGTCCTAACTGGGTTACATCTATTATCTAATTTAATCTTCACAATGTGGCATGGACTACTATCTAAATGTTTTAACAGATGAGGGAATTAGACCACAGACTTGTGAAGCAACTCACCCAGTATTCCATATAACTCTTAGATGGCAGAACCGGGCTTTGACTAAAGATGTTACAGCTCTGGGGTGTTTTTTGTTAATATTCCTCTCTGCCACCTTTCCTGGTGCCTTTCTCCAGTTTGTAATGTGGGACTTGCCAGCCCAGACTGAATTGTCTCACTGCCTCATACTCTGGGACATGAGTGTGCAAAGCTGTGGGGCAAATGTGAGCCTAACCGTGCTCTTAGATGCATGTCTGCCTGCTTTCTCAAAGTACTGGGATGATTAGATTCCTGTCCTTTCCCCAGAGCTTGTCTCTCTATACCCAGAGGGTAACAGGAAGTCTCCCAGCTCCACTCAGATGCCTTCCTCTCACTGTACTCGTTCTAACTCCCTAACGAAGACATGGATCAAATGCTCCTCATCAAGCCCAGGTGTTCTGTAGGGTAGTGAGTTTATGACTGAGCTCTCTTTTCTTTTTTACACCTCTCCATACTTCACAAAGTTCCTTGTTTGCATGCACTAATCAGGAAAACAAACATTTTATTTTAATTAAACGAATGAAAATAAGCCATGATCACACAACCAAAACATAAACCCAAGATGCATTTTTACCAAGTGGAATTGAGAGGACACTTGATATCTTTTCTGGGGCTGAAGTCAATTACATTCACCTCTGTGCTGTATCAAAGGTGCCTTATCTAAGAATTAAGGGGTTACCCTCCTTGTTTAAACCTTTCCCTGCACATCTACAGGTTAATTAAAGGGTCTTCTGTGGTCTCCTTTCCCAAACTATCACTAAAAGACCTATTGGTTGGAGTTTTCCACTGAATTAAGAATTTCTTTCCCATTAAAAGAACACAGAGGGCTGGCGATCTAGCTCAGCAGCCTAAGCGCCTGCCTGGCAAGCACAAGGTCATGAGTTCAATCCCCGGTGCTGCAAAAAAAAAAAAAAAAACACAGATAACAGATACTTAAACAGAGCTCCCACTTTTCATATTTATTAGATTAAACTAATAATTTTACCCCTCAATGGATGGGTTTCAGTGCTTGCTCAGGGCAGTATTAGCTTTTCATTCACATCCTGGTGATGCCACAGCTAGGCGTGATGAGCAAAAAGACAACCTGTGCTAGGTCTCTGTGCTATCCTATAGCTGTACCTCACCCCCACCCCACCATGCCTGGAAAGGTGCACCAAGGGAGATTCAATAGTTTGGATGTGAGATTACAGATCCAGTGGATCCAGATCCAGTAGGATCAAATAAACCAAGGGATAAAAACTCACATGGAAATCTGAAGAGGGGACCAGGATAGTGGTTTTGTTTGATGGACAGTGCAAGGGACTATCAGGATGTATTTGGGTTGTTAGTTTGTTGTAAGACTCGCAGCTGCCCCTGGGCTCCTGAGGCATCAGCTCAGTAAGAAAACAGAAAAACTCAATTTCCTATGCAGCAAATGTAGTTACTAACTGAGCTGCTTGCTCCACATAGTGTTTGGGGGACCAGAGAGACTCATCACTACTACCTGGTACATAGCAAGGGGTATCTATGTTTGGAAGTCTTTGCACAGTGTTACTAGAAAGTGCAAATTTAAATGTAAGGCATGGGGACACACAAATCCTGCCGGTCCTGTCTTGACGATTCACCAGAACTCACCAAAACAACTTTGCAGAATGAAAAATTCTCGGGCAGAAATAATGTGTGTAAAAGTCTTTTGCCCAAAGCCTGACATATAACAGACATAATAAATGTTGGTTGAACTGAAGCACTACACAGGGCAGAAGAGAAGGAGAGGGGAAAGTTTCTTAATACTCCTCAAAGGGATGGCACAGGCAAGGGAGTACAGCCTACAGAGTATGATGCCAAAGTCCCTCTTATTTCAGGCTCTGTCTGCTACCCTGATGCAAATTTTCCTGAATAAATTACACTAGGCTACATAGTTATCTGCCTGTTAATATTAATGAGTGTTCATTGCCAGTAGCCAGTCCCTTCCCCCTACCTTTTCTACTCCTGCCAAGAGCAAATTTTATTAAGGAGGAAAGAATACAAGGGTATCGGTTTCCTAAAGCTGGGGCTGAGGATGTTACCAAAGGATAAGAAGCAGAAATGAAGAGCAGAATGCCTTTGCTTACACACAAATTTGGAGAGCTCACAGTCTGCACCCCCACCCCTCCCCAAGGCATGAATTACTCCTGCTGTGCCAGTCTGGGAAATACTGGAAGCGCTGTGATGGCAAAGTAGGGAGGGTGGATTTATAGTCTTATTTCCTTTTAGCAGCTAACATCCTTTCCGTCTTCATTGTCAGTACCTGAGTTTTCCACTTAGCAGCATCCTGTACTGAGGATATGTTGCTCCCAGCTGATCCTTCTGAGTGTTTTCTATGCCTTCTCTGATGGAACAACAGAGCTTAAGGTTTGACCCCAAACTGACCTGCATCCACTGACAACCCCTCAGCTGCCTACCTAGTGGTCTGAAACAGAGTTGAAATGCCAAAAAAATTAATACTAGGTATTTTTTAAACAGAAGAAAAGAAAGAATCTGGCCTCAAAACCTTCCTTTGATCAAGATGTCTTCCCTTGCTGTGTTCCTGCCACATAACATCAGACCATTTCATTCTTCCCATCATGTTAATAGCTTCCTGTCCTCTTGTCTCTGGTGTTTGCACAAGACTCTGGGGGGAATTAAATACAAGTAGTATGGAAGAGAAAAAAATATGGATACATTATTTATAATTTACTGTCGCCTGAAATTTCATCCAAGGTCTACTTGTCTTTTAGAGACATGAATATAAATGAGGAAACAAATATTCCCTGCAGAGCAACAGAGACTTGGTGAAATGATCTTCTGAGAGGCAATTTTCATTGTCTCTTTTAATACTATAAAAAGCAAACAAGTCTCTCGCTAAAGCTCATCCTCAGAGACAGCGAACACTATAAAATAGGTTGTCGTGACCTTGAGGTTAAGCGAAGACTATCATTTGCAGAGGTACCCAGAGATGGGTAATGGGAAGTTTTCTTTTATTACCTTTGCGGTAGTCCCTACTACTCCACAACCAGGATGAGCTGCTCTATGGGCTTTTCAGGCTAAATCTGGGGTCTCCTCTAAGACAGGCATCAGTTTTTGAGGTGGGAAAAATTAGTGAAGATTGACAAAGTCTAGATCTGGAACAACAGATGGTGGATCATGAAAATTCAGTTATCAGATACTTTGATTAGAAAGGAAATCCTGGTGATCACTATTCATTTGTCAACTCACATGTGTACCACATGCTCCCTCCCTCCTACCAAATGAAGCAGCTTGAGTTCTTGTTCTATTAAGGCAAGTGAAGAGAGAGAGACAGATTCCCATGCATGTCCAAAATGAATAGATGGGTGGGTGTCAGACCAGAGTTTTGAATTAAATGTACTACCCAGTTTATCACATCTCATTGATTATCAGCCTCCAAACTACTTATTCCTTTTGCCTCATCTCTTCTTCCACCCTCCCTATGCACCATCCTAATGTGTTAAATGGGTAGCTTTTACATGTTTTGGAAAACTCTGCCCTTGTAAAATTCTTCTGAATATAATTTAAATGTATAACAATGGTATGGGGTTACATAACTTACTCACTATTCTCATGTATTTTACTCAGCACCATTTTCTAGACCCACTTGTGTTGTTTGCACATTTATAGTCTTTGGCTTCCCACTGTTGCAAAACACTGCACTATGTGCACTGATCACATCTTAGCTTTCCATTCTCCTAAAGACGGACATCTGGTTGTCTCCAACATTTCACTCACCCCAAATGGTACTGCAATAAATACCTCGCACTTATGGATCATTACAACACCTTTGAGTTATATGCCAGAGGAGGAATTGCCGGTCATAGAATATATGTTTATACAATTTAACTAAGTGCCACTGTCTACCTGTACACTCTTTGCAACAGTGCATTTCCTAATGGCATATGTTATTTTTAATGACCTAACATGGTCCAAGACTGTCATTTCTGACAGCTTCATGGATATAATTGCTATTTCATTGTTCTTGTTGAATTCCTTTATATGAATATATGAATTTGAATATCTCTTCATGTTAGTCACCCTTTTGAGTTTCCTTTCTCTGCAAACGACCTGTTCGTAGTTTGTCCTTTCTTTTCTTCTTTCTTTTTCTCTCTTTCTCTTTCTTTCTTTCTTCTTCTTCTTTTTCTTTTTTTCTTTTTTTTTTTTTTTGAGACAGGGTTTCACTATGTAATTTATGTTGTCCTTAAGCTCACTGTGTAGTCCAGGCTGGCCTCAAACTTGTGGTGATCCTTCTGCCTCAACCTTCCAAGTGCTGGAATTACAGGTATGTGCCACCATGCCCAGATTTACTGTTTTTTTGTTTTGTTTTTTGTTTTATCTTTTTGTTTTTGAGGCAGAGTCTCATTGTGTAGTTCAGGTTGGCAGTTTGTCCATTTGTCTATCAGAGTTCTTGCTAGTAATAGCTATTATTAAATAGTCTTCCCTGCCATCAGGCAATGCTATTGTTCAATATATTCTTTTTTTTTTTTTTTTTTTGAGACAGGGTGTCACTGTGCAGTTCAGGCTGGCCTTGAACTCACTTTGTAGTCCTGGCCGGTCTCGAACTCACAATGATCCTCCTGCCCCAGCCTCTCGAGTGCTGAGATTATAGGCATGCACCACCACACCCGGCGTGTGTTTTGTTTTTTTGTTTTTTTGTTTGTTATTGTTATTTTTGTTTTTTGAGAACATTCTTTTACTTATTTTCCAGATTTTTTATTATTCAGTCTGTATTATATTTGTCAGTAAGTAGTGACATAGTTTTATTTTTCTCTCTATAATAAACCCACTTTTACTAACATCATGTACTAAATAATCCATCTGTTCTCCATTCATTTGTGGTGCTTTATTATAGTGTATATGAAATTCCCATATGCACATGACTATCTCTGAACTCTGAATTACCTATTTTTATTCCATGCTCTATTGATCTGCTTTTTGCAAACACTACATAGTGTTTTACATCTATAGCTTATTATCAAAATATTAATATCATGATATAGCGTAGAACAAGTTCCCTTCGGTTTTTTTCAAGCTTGTCTTAGCTATTTGGTATTTATTTTTCTGTATACATCACCTTAGTTTATCAAATTTGATTTATGAAGTTCTACAAAAGAAATTTCAACTTGAATTTGGATTAGAATTGCAATGAATTTACAAATCAATTTGGAGAGAACTGACATCTTTGTAATATTAAGCCATCTCTCCTAAATGTATGTGTGAGCAATGTGTCATCATTTATTTAAATCATCTCTGTTTTCAGAATATAAGATTTTTCCTTATAGCAATCTTTATATTCTTGGCTAATTTATGAACATTTTGTAATTTCTTATTGCTTTGTGATTTTTATTTCATTTTAAAAAATATTCTCTAGTTATTGATGATGTAAAAAATATTGATTTTTAAATATTGATCTAGTATCTAGCAATCCTGCCTAAGTCTCTCATTAATTCTAATTACCTCCTGTTTTTGTTAATTTTTTAGGTAAATGTTGTATGTAATCTACAAATAATGACAGTTTTATTTCTATTATTATAATCGTATACCTCTTAATTATTCTTCTATCTTTAGTACATTATATAGGACTTGCAGAGCTATGTTAAATAATGACAGCATTAGTTAACCTTGACTTGCTCCCATTCTTAAGGAAATGCAATTAAAGTTTTATACTGCATAATTTTTGCTAAAGCTTTATTTTTCAACGTTTTTAACTGAAAACATCTTGTAATTGGCTAACCTTAAATAAATAAGAGCATCATCTCCTTAGATTTCAGGTTTAAAACATTTTTTTTTCCATTCCAAATGAAGAGTTTTTGAAATAATCTTTAGGTAAAGTTTAGTTCATTATATGATTTTTATTCTTTAGCTTACTAGTGAGGTATACTACATTGATGGGTTTTTTTAACATTTATTTACTAACCTTGAAGAACTTCACCTGAATATGTCTTT
>RJWT010035469.1:0-13456 GCA_004365215.1 Cuniculus paca | reverse complement strand
TAGGTGCCATTTGTTAGCCCTGAAAGCTCTAAAAGGTTCGCCATCACGGCTTTAGAGAAACAATAAATATGGCAAAGTCTGCTGTGTTCAAGCTGCACAGGCGATCACCTCTGGTTTATTACATGGGCACTAGAGGCCTGCAAAGCTTCAGGCTCTGTGCCAGGTGCAGTGTAGACCAGGATTAACCAGGCGCAGGTGTGTGCCACCCAGGGGAGGGAAAAGCCAGAGGTTACAACACCATGGGGGGAGGGGAAGAGCAGCTTGGGTGCGGTGGAGAAGACAAGGAATATCAGGTAGAGAGCTTCACAGAGGTGGTCATGTACACTGGGGCACCTCAGAGCCACATCACGGGCAGGGACACCATGATCCAGTGGTGATCCAGGAGGTCACATTCAGCCAGCTCTATGTTTGTTAATCAGGAAGCCCAGAAAATGATCATCAATCTTCCAAGACTTCAGTGTCTTTAAATGGAAGAGACAGTTCAACACCTTTGGTTTTTAGCAACCTACTCCATGCCCTCTCCTTTGAATCTTATCCACCAGAAAAGCTAGACTGTTTTGGGTTTGATTTGCTGCTTGGCAGTAAAGCTTTTTCTGTTTATCCCTCAATCATCAGTTTCAATGTCTTCATGCACATGCAGGTGAAACTGAGCTGTAAAATGACAACTTCTCTGTTCCTAAAAACTGTTTCATCTTTTTCAGGATGCAGGTACAGAACCCTAGGGTCTGACCTAACATGACCTCGGGTGTGTGGTGGGACCAGATGTTCTCTGAGGAACACTCTAAGTCACTTTCTCCTTGCTGGTACAACATACTGACATCTACATCTTAAAGAAAGAGAAGTTTACTTTGGCTCACAGTTTCAGTGGATCGAGTCCATGGTGGACCAGTTCCAAGGCAGAAGCTATAGTGTGAAACAGCCTAGAAAAGAAAGGCTGCTCACACAACAGTGGCCAGGAAGCAGAGAGAAAAGAGAAGGAGGCAGGAACAAGAATGAAGCCTTCAAGGTCACATTCCCCGTGACTCAGCCGGGCTGTACCTCATAAAGGCACATTTAGCTATGAACTCATCCATGGATGAACCCCCAGGTGAGTACAGCATTCCCATGTTCCAATAATCTTCCAAACACATGCGACCTTTTTTTTTTTTTTTTTGAGACAGGGTCTCACTATGCAGTTCGGGCTGGCCTTGGACTCACTGTGTAGCCCAGGCTGGCTTCAAACCCATGGTGATCCTCTTGCCTCGGGCTGGTGATCCTCCCACGTGCTGGGGTTATAGGTGTACCCCACCACACCTGGGCCATGTGCAACTTTTGGGGGGACATTTTAGGTCCAAAACCATGACAGGAATGGAACCTGAGGAAAAGCACAGGCCTCACCTAGATTATATTAGAACTGAATGACACTAGTGACCTTTGCAGAATGGACCAGAATTCTCCACATATGCCACCCGGCCTGCGTACCTGTGTGGACTGTTCCACCAATCAGCTCCCCATTTCTCCCTGCCCTGGACCACTTAAATTCCTTCCTTGTCAGCTCATGGGGAACACAGCTGCGCATCCTCCTGTCTCCGAGTCGGCGGGCCTTCAGTGAAGCTCCGGCTTTTGCAGAAACAGGATATCATGGACAGGCATTTACGCACACAGGGCGGCAGGCCCTTGCTTGTATCACATGGAGCAAGCAGCGCTGCAGTTGGAAAGAACAGCTGAGCAAAGGTGTATGCAGGGAAAACTATCAGTCCAGTGAGTGTCAGGGAAGCACGGGTGATGGGATTGCTGTGCGGGGCCCAGCTTGTGACAGAGTTTGGATTTCCTGGTCATAACCAAATTTTATAAAATTTGCAGTTCGAGAAAGAGAATTAAACCTTTTCTGTAGGAAAACTAATATAAAGAGGAATTCTTTGAGTGAATGTGGGACATAGAAAATAAATGCCTGTTTCTCCCACCTTTCCGCAGAGGGCCATGGAACCATTCCAAATGCAAAGGAGAGGCGTAAATTCACTGCACATGACAGGTGCTCGGGCCCCGGCTGAGCTCTCTCTGGGAGCCTGCGGCAAGCAGGGCTGGTGGCCGAGGAGCCACCACCTTGACTGAAGACACAGCCTCCTTCTGAATGGGGTGAACTTTGTAAGTGCAAACAGACAGTAAGTTTATCTCATTGCTGACTTTCAAACAGTGGCATGAATTCCAGGCGAGCCTCAGTAATATATTCAGTCAGTGCTGGGTTTCTAACCGTCTTCTGAGCATGATTTGAATATTTAATATTGGATTAAAAAAAACATTTACAACTTTATGATTTTGTGCATGGGGGAACAGATTAGAACATACTCATTTTCCGGGACAGTAGCAATGCATGTAATGTCCTCATGGTGTCTCACCCAGTGCTTCCTCCAGGCCAGCCTCCCTGTGCAGGCCAAGCTTGTTCTTCTCATTCTTTCCCTTCTGGTCATTTCAAACTGTCTGGAAGAGCAGGCTGCTTGGATATGGAGAAAGCAGAGCAACGGGGCGGGGTGGATGTAGAACATCGGCCCTGGCTCAGTAGAGCCAGCTGCTCCTCTCGGGGACCTGGCCGCGCGGACAGGACTTAGAAAGCGGCCCCCAGGGGCACTGGTGGCCTCTGAGGTTCCACACAGCCCTAGGAGAAGATTCCACTGTCCCTGGAGTCCCTGACAAGAATTCTTTCCTTAGTGACAAAGCTTGGGAACTGGGTCCTTTCAGCTCCTTCCACAGGTTTATGAGGATAAAATGGTTTAGTTTTAAAGATTTACCTCGGCTTTTAAGAGATTTTTCCAGGAAAGTCTCCTAAAATTCTTTTTTTTTAAGACATGAAAGTCTAAAGACATTCATAATCCCAGCGTTATGCCCTTGTTACTGAACCCCAGAACATTACCGGCGAGTGTAACCCAAGAGCTCAATGCATCACAGGAGTCACAGGAACTGGAAGTCCGACCGCTCCGCTGCCCATGAGCTCCCAGGCCATGCCTGGGTTTCGCAGTCTCAGCACCGCTCATATTTTGGGATGAATAATCCTTTATCTGGTGGGGGGGTGCTGTCCTGCGCACTGTAGGGTATTTCGCAGCAGGCCTACCTTGTACCTATTAGTTCCCGGGAGCAACCCCCCGCTCCTGCAGTCCTGACAACCAAAATACTTCCAGGCATTGCCAAATGTCCTGGGCAGGGGCAAAGTTCTGCTAGTTTCAAACCACTGGCCCAGCAATTTCTGTGGCCCCTGGCCAGAGGAACAGTCTGGTTTTATAACAATTGCTGCCTGATCAAGTGCACCTCACTTAATTCACTCCTCCCAATCAGCTGCTCGTTGAGCCCCATCTTATCAAACTCGTCCCTGGGAGAGATTAGCCCTGGCTGAGGTTAACTGGCCCCAGGGATCATGAAATTGGCTTCCAGTTCTGGAATTTCCTGTGCGTGCCTCCTGTCTGTCCAAGTCCTTCCAGGGTATGGCATTAAGAACGAAGCAGAAACTCAGCTGATGCTATTGGCTAGCCAAGTCCTCAGTAAGGCCTGGCTATTTTCTTTTTGCAGTGCAGGAGATCGAACCCAGGGCCTCTGGGATGCCAGGCAAGCACTCACTGTCACTGAGCTGCACTGCCAGCTCGAGATCAGGGTTTGTGTCGCTATATCGAAGTGAGCGTGGGACTGAGAAGACTTGGAGTGAAAACACCAATGCGGTGGAAAGGGAAACGTTTCTGAGATTTCCAAAGGCAAATACCAAACCAAAGGCCACCTGGCCGGGACCCTGTCACTGAGGGTGCTAACCATGCAGGATGTTTTATTAGTCAGAAGATTTTTCTTGTGTGTGTGCGGAAAGAAAAAATTCTGCTCTGGGAAACGATGGTCAAAATGAAAGAGATTGCATTCATTCATTCGTTCGGTCATTCATTCGCTTTGTATTTCACTCAGTAAGTACCTGGGAAGAATATAAAAAATGGTGCTATGTGGGTCACCCCAACTCTCCCGTCTGGCCTCTGTGAGCTAGGTGATGCTCGGCTCTTCATTTCACAGATGAGGAAGGCAAAGCCCAGAAAATCAGCGGACCTTGCCCATCTTAAGGCCACCCTGAGCGGTGGAGTGGAGCTAGAACAGGAAGGCTCTCGTGACCCCCAACTTACACCTGCGAGGGGTCCTAACCTCTGCCCACACCTTCTCATTTGTCCCTAGTCCCTGACCTTCGTCAGGTGCCCCTGGCTCTTTCTCACCCACAGGCAAAGCCCCGGCACCACAGGTCTCTGCGCCTGACTGAGCTTCCCACAAAGGTGCGCATACTTAGATGCTGAGCCAGGTGAGTTCCAGCCTACCCTCGGCCCATCCGGCCAACGGTAAGGTTTTGGGGTGTTACCTCCTCAGTTCTTAGGATCCGCCGTACTCCCACATCCTCCTGTGTGCAGCCCTCGTGCCCCATCCCCTGGCTCAGAGCAGGGGCCTCAGAGTGGACCGCATCACTGGTCCAACCTTTTCACTCTCTCAGAGCAGCCCTCCTCCACCTAAATATGCACACACAATACATCCCCAAAGAAGGCATCGATCACCCAGCCCCGAGACTGGGACTTTTCCCATGGAGCAAGTGTGGCACTGGGACATCACCATCAGATGGTCTAACCCCCAAGGACAAAGCGTGCAGTGCAGAGACCAGGAGCCCTGCACTGAGGGCCCAAAGAGGGAGGATGACCTGCTGATGCCACCTCCAGTCCTTCTAAGAGCTGAGTGGGTCTGGCCCTGTCATTGGTCAATGGGAAAGGTCAAGAGTAAGAGCTGCCTGGAGACTGCAAGGTGGCAGTGTGTGTGGCCACACACCTTGTGGTCTAGAAGGCCTCTGTTGGGGATACATTTACCTAATTTCCCCCCTGTTCCAAAGAGGGCAAGCATTATGGCTTAGATCCAGATGCCCGCCCCCCAAGCCTCACATGCTCATAGATAGGGCTTTTGGGATTGACTGCATCATGTATGTGCCATACTGAATTAGTCCACTGATTGGTTTAGTGCAGTTGTGGGTGTGAGTGGTGAGCTTACTGAAAAGGGAAGACCCACCCTGGGTGGGGGTGGCACCAACCAATAGGCTTGCAGAATGAATGAAAAGGGAAAGAAGAAGGAAGTGTCACTGCTTCCTTCTGCCATGCCATGGACTGTTTCTCCTCTGGGATGCCCCTCTGCCATGGTGCCCTGCCTTGCAGCCCACTGACTACAGATGGAAAACTGCAAACTGTGAGCTAAAATAAACCTTTCCTCCTTTAACTTGTGGGTGTCAGGTATTTTGTCTCAGCAACGAGAAAGTAAGCAAGACAGCAAGTAAGCTGTTGCTGCCTGACCCAGAAACTGGCTGGCACACAACTGCTTACTCCTTGTCCACTGGAATTGTCCTGCTATCCAGAGACTGTGCTCACAGCCCCCAAAGCCCTCAGAATGGCTTCTTAGAGGGGAAAATGGGTTTCTCAGAACAAGCCCCCGTTGTTGAGCAGTGCACGAGTGAATCTACAGAAGGAGTGAATGGCAGAATGGATAAAGTACTCTGCGAGGTGCCTGTCCCAGCTTGGATCTGGAATAGGTCCCCAAAGGTTCCTATTTGGAGGCTTGGCTCTCACTGTAGCCATGTTCAGAGGAGGAGTTTTGGGGTGTGATTGTGTCAGGGGAGCCCTAATCTCATCAGTGGGTTCATCCACTGAGATCCATGATATGCTAGCACTCTTGGGCCATGGGGGAAACTGCAGGACGCTGGCCTCGTTGGAGGAAGTAGCCACTGGGGGCCATGGTTGGGAAGGGGTGTCTTGTCCCCTGCCTGTCTCTGTCTCTGTCTGTCTCTGTTTCCTGGCTCCCTTGGGATGGGCACCTCCTCAGAGCACCACGCTGACCTGTGTCACCACAGGCCCATGGCAGCAGTCAGGCGGCCAAGGACCAAAGCGTCTCTCACTAGAGCTAAAATAAATCTCCCTCAAGTTGTTGGTCTCTGATATTTTATCGGAGTGAAGGAGAGCGGACTAACACAGTCTAAATGAGCAGGCAGAGCAGTGATTATTTTCCCCAGTGGGACAATTTTTTTGTGGGTAGAACTGCAATACCCCAAATTTACCTTTCATAGGCCATGGGCTGTCACCACCTGGACGCATGCAGGAGGCTTTTGGCTCTGCTTCCAGTCAGGTCCCAATTAGCTGCCCAGAGCCTCATCTTCTCGACAAGGGTAACGGTAACTTTCAGCCTCACCCTGCGGCTGACGTGGAAATGAGTAAGACTGCACACGGAATGTGCCCTGGGCGCACAAGAGAGTCTGTCTTTACTGCTAAGCAAATTTATTAAAAACGTGCCCCAAATAGGTGGAGTTAATGAGCTGTTCACTTATTGGAAATAAATCATTCTGCTTGTTTAGCGAGCGCCTCCCAGGCAAGGTGACCGTGGTAGCTTCTAACTCTTGGGAGGCCGAGTAGATCCATTTTATTCACTGCAAGTGGTGAATAGAAAATGAAAGCATCTGTCCCCCCTCACCAGTTTAAATAAAACCGTGGAGTAATCTAGGAACTCGACACAGTTTAGGAGAGAATTTGGGGCTGTGATGCTTGCCTGGTCAGCAGCGTCGGTGCAGCGGTAAAAATCTCCCAAGTAAAGGCATCTCCGTACTCAGGTGCCCTCCTGGCTCAGCTGCTGTGGCTGGCGAGGTGCCCCTCTGGGGTCTGCCTGAGTTCACACCTGCAGGTCTCACAGTTCAGCCTGGCCACAAACGAGACCCAGATTTAGCTGCGCCCGGGGGTGCACACCTTGTAATCCCCACATTCTTGGAGGCTGGGGCAGAGGTGTTGCAAGTGCCAGCCCACCCTGAGCAAATAAGCAATTTAGTGACACTGTACTTCAAAAAACAAAAAAATTACAAAAGAGCTGGGGTTGTAAAATGCAGATTTTCTAAATCTCCGTTGTGGACCATGCATCTCACGTGAGACTGCAGTTTTTGTTTGCGTCCAAATTCAGCACGAGGAACACTTCTGTCATTATGTGTCAGCTCCATTTTCTCAGAAACACAAACAGGCAGAGACCGGAATCACCAGTGAGAATAAAGTTACTGGCGGGGCTGCACGGGCTCCCCAGCCTCGAAGCGTGCAGGGAGACAGCTTTTTGAAGGTATGGGGTTTGTGGGGTCAGCAAAGAGGCGACACTAAGGGAACTTAGGGGAGCGCTTCAGGGTCATCAGAGATGAGCACTTTTTACTGCAGAAGTCCTCGGAGCCTCAGCGAGAATCCCCACGAGATGGTAGAGTGCATGAGATTCTTCACATTTCACGGCGGGGAATCATCTTTTCTTACCTCGGAAATGACATCCTCCGAGACAGCGAGAACTTTTCCTTCCTTTCCCCCCAGTGCTGGGGGCGCAACCCCGGGCTTCCTGCGCCACTCAGCTGCCAGCACTCCAGCCGCGAAGGGCAGCTCTTCCCCACCCTCGCCTCGAATCCAGCACCCGGGGAACTGGAAATGCGGCCAGCTAGCAGGGCAACCTTCCCACTAAACAGGCCTCTTTGCTGTCTCTCGGCAGCGAAACACAGGTTTCTGCTGTTTCCCTGTGGTCAGGGACGCAGCCAGAAGGCAGGAGGCCTTTTCTCTCACTCAAGGACACTCTCTTTAGTATGAAAACATAGTCTGTCCTCTGCGACAGCAACCATAGGAGGGAGCTGGATCTGACAAGTGCCGAGAGGGGTCCAGGGGCTGCAGCGGCTGGGACCGAGGAACCTGTGTCCCGGGCTGCTCACCGGAACCCACGGTGGCCACACTGCACTGAGCTGGGCAGCGTGGTGTCCAGCGGGGTTAGGGGTCACACGCCTTCAGAGGCCACCAGGCAGAATCTGTCCTCCTAGGGTGACTGGGTTTGTAGAGACTGCTTTAGCCCACGTCTCCTTTTCTTCTGCACTTTTTCTTCCTTTCTTCTTCCTGTCTCCCTTTTTTTCATTCATTCATTCATTCTTTTTCTCTTTTCTTCCCCCCTCCCTCTCTCCCTCCCTTCCTTGCTTCCTTCTTTTCTGTCTTTCTGTTCAGCCTCACACATGCTCCCCTATGCTCTATCACTGAGTTACACCCCTAGACCCTGGGCCCCCGATTTTTAAGAATTCTGAGCTATGTCCAGAATAAGGACTCTGTTTCCTGGGGTCCCTTGGGGCCACCTGTGGCTGTGAGACTGTAGTTTGCTCAGCCGGATGGAATGAAAATACTGCATGACAACCTCCAGAGATCTGGGGACTGAGCCGGCAGGCACCTCTTGTGCCCTCATTTTCCACCCGGCCTTTGCATTGGCTGCTGGCTGGACTGTGGGAGAGGGCTGGCAATTAGGCAGCCATTCTAGACCATGAGGTAACAAGGATGGGGTCTAGGACCCTGAACTGGACAAAGTGGACTGTCCACATCTAGATCCCTTTTGTCTAAGAAAGAAATCAGTGTCACTCCTGATTAAGCACTTGTGGATTTTCTGTCACAGCTGTGTTAACTAATGTAATTGATAACATTTCATTTTTTTCTTATTTGGAGATGGTTTTATTTTAATTTATTTATTTAATTTTTTGAGACAGGATCTCAGTATGTAGCCCAGGCTGGCCTTGAATTCAATCCTCCTGCCTCAGTCTCCCAAGTGCTGGAATTATAGGCCTGCACCACCACACCTGGCTGAAGACAATTTTAAACTTACAGAAAGTTGGGAGAATAATACAGAAAACTCTTTGTTCAGATACACCAATTGTTTCACACCCTGCCACATGTGCTTTATTCATTTTAAATCTCTCCACACACACACAGAGAAACTGTGCTAGCAGTAACCATCTTAGAATATCCCTTTATTCTTAAATACTTCAAGGCATATTTCCTAAGAATAAGGGCAAGAATTCCCATGCACCCACGGCTACCGGACTCAGGAATTTTAACGCTACCACCTCACCTGCAGCGCACATCCCAGCCTCCCTAGTGGTGCTAATCACCTCTGTCCCGGTCTATGGCCTGGCCCAGGCCGCACACTTGTTCATCGAGGCTCATGTATCTTGTTTTGTTTTGCTTTGTTTTGCTTTGTTTTGCGGTACCGGTGATGGAACGGTACCGGTGATGGAACGCGGGGCCGCGAGCACGCCAGGGCAGTGCTTACCACTGAGCAACACCTCTAGCCCTCGGATGCCACTTTTTAAGGGAGAATTTCATTAGAAAGGAAGAAAACAGGAAACTCCAAATTTAAGCCATTATACCATCTGCATATGTAGCCCACCGCACTTCGACTCACTTGGCATGAAAGCTACTTCATCACTGCAGTTGATGAACCCTTATCTTGCTTTGTCTCCTCTTCCTCTTCATCCTTTCCTCCTCCTCTTCCCTTCCACCCCTCCTCCTCATTCATTCCTCCCTTCCTCCTGCTTCTCCTCCTGGTCGCCCCCTGCCCCTCCCCTTCCAGTGAAAGCGTTGGTGGACACTGAGCTCGACAATCAGGCCGTGGGCATGGGTGCGCTTTGCTCTGCATGGATGGAAAGGCAGCACCCATGCCCAGCTGCAGCACCATTTTCTGTGGGCAGCCATGCAAGGACACGTCTGTGAGTTGGAGGCCAGCCCAGGCAACAAAGTGAATTCAAGGCCAGCCCAAACTGCATACCAAAACCGTGAATCAAAAAGACAAAAAAAACCCCTTTTTTAGTAAAACATCATCTAAACATATATATATATATTGGCCATGGTGGTACATGTCTGTAATCCTAGCACTCCGGAAGGCTGAGGTAGGAGAATTATAAATTTTAACTTAGCCTGGGCAACTTAGCAGGAACCATGTCCCAAAATAAAATGGACCTGGGTTCAATCCCTAGTACCACACACAAAACAAATAACCCCCAAAATAGTCGTGGTTATATTATACACACACACATATTTAGTACACATCAAGTTCTTAGAGATTACGAGATGCCTCCACACGACAGATGTGCACCGAGCGAGAATCTTTTCAGGAACTTGGCATAAGCGCTACATTACAGCTGGGGAAAGCCAACCCTGTGAGACTGTATTTTAAAGACCTTTTAACAGTGCAATTAAACCAACCTCTGTATGTCATTGTACACTGTTTTAAGAAACACTGTATCTTTCACCTTATTCAATTCGTTTTCCAAAGAGAAAAAATTGACCTTGAGTTATTTGAAAGTCTCAATTAACCATGATTACCCAATATGCACATTATTATTATTTTCTTCTCTGTGCTCCCTCCCTGCCTTTTGTCACTGTGCAGCTATATACATTTTTCTCTAGTTTGAAAAAAAATTGTTCTTTATAAGAATTCAATTATCACCTATCACACTGCCACACAGAAATGATTACTTAGCAAATTGGCACCACACCAGTGGTTTCCTAGATGAAAACGGTCCCTGTTAAAACAAAAGAATACATGTAATTTATTATTCCATTTGCCTTGTGACTAACCAATCCCCTATTTTAGGTAAATTCATATTAATAAAGTGCTACAAAAATCTGTGTACATACACTTTTGCAAATTTCTCCTATTTAAAATATTTACTAGAACCTTAGGGAAAAAATGTCACTTCTTCCCTTAAGGCTGTTTTGTAATATATGTAAAGACTGAAATTGTGTTTTTAAAGAAAAGCATTCAAGTATGACAATAACTATCTGTGTTTTTTTTACTATTCGAAGTGCTGTTTAGCAGTTGAAACTGAAATTATTTAATGTCATTTAATAAAGTGACCAAAATGTAAAAAAAAAAAAATTACTAGAAAGTAGCTGACTATACTTTATTTTTAAAAAATCATCAAAGATATGACAGAATTAAGTAGGTGGCAAGAAAATTAGCAAATGGGCCTTCAGAAAGTACGTGTTTTGATAGCTCATATTATCCCAACATTTCTAGATTCTGTCATTTTCTATGCTTCTGAGCCAACAGATCTGCAAGAGAGAAGTTCTGGGTGGACAGATTCAGGACAGTTTAAACAGCTGCTACAGGTGGATCTACCTGGAAACCCACACCTGCACCTGTATCTCTAAATGAGGCATCGTTGGCGTGGGTTTGACCAATGGCCACATCTCTTGTCTCCTGCGTTTTTTTCCAGGTAGTTGTTCTCTGGAGATGTAGGGTTCGCTGTACCCCTGTGCTGTTCTACTTATCCCAGAGGCAGTGCGAAGCTAAGAAAGTTGTCATGCTCACAGGACAGGTATGTGGTAGTGAACTAAATAACTTGTTAAAACCTCCACTGTAAACTCCAACTTGAAGACTGCCTGAATAAAACTTCAAAATAAACACTGTATCTTTGCCATTTTGTTGGACAGTTTCTGACCCTTTGGTAACGCAAGATTTTCATTCAAGACTTCTTTCTCCATTACAATCTGCTGTTGCATCATACTCGAGTCACAGTATATTTTTCAATAGGCTATTTGTTTGGGGACCTTTTTCTTTTCTTGTTGCCAAATTCTGCAAACAATGAATTCCTTCAGTGGGGAACTCCATGCCATCTTTGCAGTGAGATCCCGTGTGTGCCATGTGTCCCTCCACGCACTCATTGGTTTGGCTTTACGTCATAGAAGAAAACATTCTTAACGTGCAAATACGATCTTTACTTCCCTGGACAGTGTGTTCTTCTGCCTGAGCACGGAGTTCCCAGATGCAGGGCTGAGGGGACCTGACCCAGGTTAGTCAGCCAGTGATAAACAGAACCGAGGCTTCAACCAAACATTCTAGCTGCAGTCTGAATTCTTGATGGCATTCTATGGCTGATCTCATCACTACATCTAGCTGGCCCCAGGGCAGAGTAAAAGGGTTGATAAATGAACAGCCTCCAGTGGAGAGGAGAAATGTAAGCTGAGGTTTCCAGACAAACGCCTGGGACATCGTACTGAAAGGTGGGGATTAGAAAAGTCTGCACACTGAATGGTGTGATTTCCACATCCTGTTTGCCTTCGTGCTCCCAGAATGGTGGGAATCAATTTTATCTACCCGAAGCAGATGTATTCTTAGAAGAATTTCATTTTAGTCAATCTATCTATCGATCTATCTATCTATCTATCTATCTATCGATCTATCTATCGATCTAGCTGTGGTAGTTGGGATCAAACCCAGGGCTTCATGCATTCTAAGCAAGCACTCTACCACTGAGCTACATCACCAGGATTAGAAGGCTTATTAATCTTAGAGGAAACTAAATGGCCTCATTAAAGAGACATCCTTTCAATACTGCCTTTTGGGGTAACCCAAAGAAAGCCTGGTTGACTGCCATCACCCTACGAAGTCTATTAGCTGCCACCCCCCAAAATCAAAGGTCCCAATAAAATGTTATAGAATTGCACCCTTGAGTGACAATCAAGTCCTCTAGACATGTGAGAAAAGAAAAAAATATGAAACAAAAACAAATCAAATAAACAAATAAAGGAACCCAGAAAACACAGAAACAATAAAAGAAAGAGTTTACAGCCAGTCATATTATAAAATGTGACATTAAAAGCATTTTCAGATGTGTAAGGACTGAAAAATTACCTTCCATTTCCCCTTTCTTACAAAGCTCTTAGAGGTTATATTTCAGAAACACTGAATTAAGCCAGGAAAATAAAAGATGGATGGGACACTAAAGGAAAGGTAATTCAACACAGGAGACTAATAAAAATGAGTTCTCCCAAAATAATAACAATGGAGTGGAGAAAAAAAGCAGTCCAAATTGAAGTGGGACAGATGGCTAAGAGGAAAATCTCAGGGGAATATGAAGAAGGGGAACCTGTAAAGTGTTTGGAACTTCGTGAATGGAAAGAAAAAAAAGGGGGGAATTATTAGTCATATGACATATCTGGTGGATCATTTGATAAAAACATCAATGATAAGTCTATAGAAAATCTGTGAGAAGGATAGATGTATATGAATAGGTTCTACATGCCTAGGACTACTCTGAAAGAGTTTACGAGGACTGATTTTTTCATGTGTGATGGTATGAACAGCTACTTTGAAGAAAACAAGACTTTTTGGTAGCCACTGCTGACTTCTTATCATCAGGGTTTCTTTTTGTGTGTGTGTGTGTGTGTGTGTGTGTGTTTTGTGGCACCGGGGATTGAACTCACGACCTTGAGCTTGCCGGGCAGGCGCTTAGACCACTGAGCTAGATCCCCAGCCCTGTTTTTGAAACAGGGTTTCACTATGCTGTTCAGGCTGGCCTTGAGCTCACTTTGTAGCCCAGGCCGGTCTCAAACTCACAACGATCCACCTGTCTCAGCCTCCCAAGTGCTGGGATTACAGGCGTGAGCCACCACGCCTGGCTTATCATCAGGTTTTGTAGTCCAATAATGCTTTTATTCTTTGCATTGACTGGTTTTAGTCTGTTTTCTATTATTTGATTCAAACATATGAGAAGGTATGGACAGCTATTTTGAAGAAAACAGACAATATGGTAGTCATTGGTGATTTCCTATTGTCTGGTTTTGAAGGCCTGTAATGCTTTCATTCTTTTGTTCTGATTGGTTTTATACTATTT
>RJWT010035468.1:0-13464 GCA_004365215.1 Cuniculus paca | reverse complement strand
GCTACCAAAACAAGGCTGCAGAGGACTCCAGGAGTAGCTGTGACCTGGCTTGCTGGCAGTCAACAGCAGACAGATGACTCCACCTTCTATGTATTAGGTGGTCCACCATTCTTGTATAAATCTTTGAAGTCGTTCTTTACCTGGAAAACGTGGCTTTTCACTTGCCCCACCTCTGTCATACAGTACAGTGTGGTAATACAAAGTGAGAAAGGATACTGTGTTCCAGTCAAGCATCACTCCAAATAAATTTTATTGTGAAACGTATAGGTAGTTAAGAAAAAATATGTACATATTCCTCAAATGAATACTTTTCAGATATACCAAGTAAGGCTAATTGTGTTTTTACATGACACCATGCAAATTGTCCCTTGCTTCTTCTCTCTTTCTCTCTCTCTCTCAAAAGGCACTACCTTTGTTTGTTGGCTTGTTTTTGTATTTTGAGACAAAGTCTCACTAGGCAGTTCAGGCTGGTCTTGAACTTACTATGTAACCTCAGACTCACAGTGAGCATCCTGCCTCGGCCTCCTGAGTGTTGAGATTTATAGGCATGCTGACCACCATGCCTGGATTCCAAAAGGCTCTAGTTTTAAGGAAAGATCTAAATGGGGGAAACACACACACACACACACACACACACACACACACATCTTTCAACCAAAATATCAATAATTAAAATAATTAAAAATGCTAGCAGGGAGAAAAGGAGGAAACTGGGTCATTATATAGTAGGAAATAAGATAGGCTTAAATATGTTCATTTATGAGATTTAATTAGTTTATCATTATTCTATTTATATAGTTCATCTTTCAACCACATATGTCTTTATTACAGGCATCCAACTACCATTCAAGTTTAGAGCAATGGAAGAAAAAAGCAGCAAAAATTGAATTGAATGAAAGTCAGAAGCAAGAAATTAAAGAGGCTTTTGACTTATTTGATGTAGATGGATCTGGAACCATAAATGTGAAAGAATTGAAGGTCCTGAAATTATTTCTAATTCTAAAACACTGAAAGTTTTATCATTTATTTGTGGAAATCTTTAAGCCTTTCTTTAATAGTAGTTTGGGGAAAACTTGATACAAAATCTCTTCAGAACATGCACCTACCCTACATTAGCAAATCTTGTTAAACATTTTGTGTTTTATAGATGAGTGGACCAGAACCCCGGATGTTGCCAAATGGGGTCAGAACCTAGATTTGCTGATCTAGTTTCCTAGGTTTATGCTCAGGGCATGTTAAAGAGGGAGGGAGAAAGGGAAAGAGGGATGGAGAGAGAGAGAGGGAGAGAGACAGAGACACAGAGACAGAGGGAGAGAGAGAGAGAGACTATTAATTACTAAACCATCATAAAGTTCAGAATGAAATTATGGCAAGTCAAAATTATTTCTTTCCTATTTCAGATTGCAATGCAGGCCTTAGGATTTGAGCCAAAGAAAGAAGAAATTGAACAGATGATAGCTGAAATCAACCAAGAAGGAGTTGGCACGATTAATTTTGAATTTTTTTTTGCCATTATGAGTGTAAAAATGGTAATCATGATTTTCTTTTTCAAAGATATGTAAGCAGTAGCCTTCTACATTTTGGGGCTGGAGCAATCAGAGGTTTCAGAGAACTGGAACTAGGACTTTAGAGATGGATAGGATTTAGATAGGAATAGCAAGATTAAAGAGGTTTCCGGGGTGGTAGTAAAAGAGACTGTATGGCATGGAGGAGTTTCTTGTCAGGAAATAATGATGTTATAGTATATGGCAGGATAGACAAAATGGAGTCAGGATTTTGAAGCCTCGTATTTGTCAAATACATAGTGAGTGCCTTTTTTTGCCAGCCACTATGCTAAGGAGGCTTAAATGAGACAACTTCCCTGTTTCTCTTGCAGTTTATAGTTTTGGTTAAGGGTCTGCATTGCTAGGTGCACTTTCTTTAACATCTTGTGAGGTTTCCAGCTTCAACACATGCATTTAAGTACCTTGATGGCAGATGTGAGCACATTGGAAAAACTTAAAAGTCAGAGCAATGAAGTCCTGGTACATTTCAGATCAAGAAGTGAAAGATCTACTAAGTCCAGCTGGATGGTTAAATAAAAGACTAACGACAACTGTTTCTTTTTCTAAAAGAGTGAAAAAGATGAAAAAGAAGAAATATTGAAGGCTTTCAAACTATTTGATGATGATAATACTGGAAGCATAACACTGAATAATATAAAGAGGGTTGCTAAGGAACTAGGGGAAAATTTAACAGACAGTGAACTCCAGGTAAATTTGTCTATCTTTATCATTATAATTTATACATAATTGTATGTGATAATTTGTATACAAGGCTGTATTCTAACTTTAGTTGTAATTTTTTACTGAAAATAAAATTTGATATGTATTTGAGTATTCACTTACTCACTTTTAATAGTTTGCATATATAATTTTACATTTTGTTTTACAGGAAATGCTCAGTGAAGCTGATTTTGATGGAGATGGAGCAATAAATGAGGAAGAGTTTTTGAGAATAATGAAAAAGACTGCTCTGTATTAATACAGTTTTTTGGGCCTTCTGGAACTCTGCCCATGCATTTATAGTCATTATACGGTCCAATAATATAGTGTCTGAGTGTATTTATTTTTAATATTTTGTTTATATACACAAATTGGTCTCTTGATGTCTAATCTACTAGAAGTTGCATTTTTCTATTAATATATTGTTGAAACTGCAGCACTGAGAAACAAAGAAAACAATGATTTTTTTAACCCATGAATCCACGAACAGTATTAAAAGCCCCCAGCTTCCAAACAATTAGGACATTTTTTAAGTTTAATGAAGTTGGTACCACATTCAAATTGAATTTGGCAAATAATCCATTGTTTTCCCTACTTTTTTTTGTGCAACTCTAAAAGAAGTTGATCAATATTTTCTTTTTAACCAAAATTTCAAATATGTAAAGTGTTAAATAAAACTGGAAACAACATTATTTACAAATCTTATTGCAATGGTTTGAATCAATGCCCTCTAACCTTCAGGCGTTGCCAAGGCGATGGTGCTAAGAGGTGAGGCCGTAGAGAGGTGATGAGGCTGTGGACTGCTCCTTCCTCAATAGGATTGGAGCCTTTTTAAAGGAGTCCTCACGTAACATCTGTAAGCTTGCCCTTCTGTCTTCTGCAATGGGAGAGCACGGGAAAGATGCCCTCACCAGACCAGAGGTTGGTGCTTTGATTTTAGACTTCCCAGCCTTGGAACTATGAGAAATAAATATCTATTCTTTATAAATTACCTCACTTGTATTTTATTATTGCCTCAAAAATGGATGAAAATAGGCACAGATTCCAGGACACCAAGATCACTGAGGGCCATTTTGGAAACTTCTTGCCATATTAATTAAATCTTTGACTATTGCTTTTACTACCAGCCAACTTCGAGATAAGAGCCATATCTCACTCATCAGTTTATTGTTCACAGCACTGGTATATAGCACACAATCCCCAAAATTTTGATATCAATTTAAATGATTTGCCTTTAGTGTCAGTAGTAAGTAAACTGTTGTAATTTCAGCTACCTTTATGACAGGTTCTTAAATTGCACATACACTGTTGGATCTGATCTTTTGCTGACCTGAAGGGAAATATAGGTAACTATGTAAGAATTAATTTGGGATGAAAATTAGTGAATTCTGAGATCTTTGGCCAACATGCTCCCAGTCTTATGTGACACATAAGATAAAGTGTCATTATGTTATCTGCCTTTGACTGCGAAACCGTAAACTAGTGATAACTTTCCATTTGTATTGCTGCTTTTATATTTAAAAATTATCTTTGTGATACTGGGGATTGAACCAGTGCCTTGCAAATGCTAGGCAAGTATTTTACTACTGAACCAAATCCTCAGCCAAACTTTGCTTTTTTCTAAAACAACATTTATAAATCTCAAAAATATTTTGTGTAGAGAAACATTTCAAGATGTAAGTACTCTATCAACGCTCACTTTATCCACTGTGATGGAGTTACTTTCTGTCAGGGCAGACACAGAAACCTGAATATGTGCCAGGACGTTCAGGTCTCTGTTCATGGATTTTCCTGTACTACCAGTATTCCCAGGGCCATTTTTAGGACTTCAGGCATTTTAGTTGGGTACACAACAGCTAATCCCTCAAACATAAAGCAAATTTAAACAGATGCATTATTCACAAAGCTCTTATTTCAGTGTGGAATTAAATCCAAAGCATATCAGCTGAAAAGTGAAGATTCTGTTTTAAATGGAAAATCCAATGGCATGACAAAAAAATCCTTTTTTTTTTGCCTTCAGAATTAAGCTATCGTCTAGTAGAAATAAAACAGTTGTGAGAATAAATACTACTAAAAGATGGAATATTAACATTTTATTGTCATACAGTCTGAACATCTGTAGAAATCATCTCGTGAAGTAAACTTTTCCTAAATTAAAGGTTGAAACAATAAAAAAACGAATAACAAATGGAAATGTATGCAACATTTATGGCAAAACAAAGTCTATTTTATGTATAAAGAGTTCCTACAGATCAATAACGTTTAAAAATGCAGTAGAAAAATAGGCAAAAGATGTGGATAGACAATACACAGGAAGAAAAAGAAAAATAGATTTTAAACATAAAACCAATGCCTTGGATAGGGGTGGAAATTGTCAAAGTATATTATGTGCCTATACAAATACGCCAGATAAAACCCACTACTCTTTATAACTATATGCACTAAAAAAAAATGAAAATGTCTCCCATAAAAGAAATAAACTTTAAGACTATAATGAGACATGACTTCCAATTTAGCCGATTGACAGAAATCAAATAATTTGGTAATACTTTATCAAAGAATAGGCATTTTTACACACTATTTTGGGAATATAGTTAAGCAAAAATCTTTTCTGAAGCAATACTATCAAATTTTAAAATGCATATAGTTTTTTTGACACAACCATTTGTAGAAATATATATCCACAAAGATGCATATAGTAGAACCTTGGCTTTTGGCATAATTCATTCCAGAAACATGGTTGTAATCTAAAGCACTTGTATATCACAGTGAATTTCCCCATAAGAAATAATAGAAACTCAGATGATTCATTCCACAACCCAGAAACATTCATATAAAACTGATTACAGTACTGTAATATAATAAAAATATACAAAATACAAAGAAAAAGAAATTAACCTGCACTTGCCATTGAAAATCTTGTGTATGGTGTAAGGGAGACACCAGAGAGAAGGGTTATTGTGTAAGATGGCTTTCACTGTCACTATTGGAATCACTGCTATCTATTGGCTCAATGGAATTTTTTTCATTTCATGCAACTCAACGAGGAGCCCATCCAATGACACATGCTGTGGCCCCCTTTCAATGACTTCATGGAAACATGATATTGCATTGTTAAACAGACTCATTGCTCACACTGCTACAGTCTTATTTGGGTGCTGGTTTTCTACAAATTTTGCAGCTTCTCACATTTTACGCATCTCTCTAATCTCATTTGAAGTGCAGAAGTCCTCTCTCTTTTTCTCCTCCTCCTCAGCTGAGGAGATCTCCTCCGTAACTTCTTGCTATTGGAAGTTGGATCGCTTACCATCTGAAGTGGAGAGGGAGAGAGAGAGGAACCATTGTCTCGATTACGATTCTGCGATGTTTCACACCATGTTCCACTTATATTGCAAAGCATTGCTCCTGTATCAAGTTAAAATTGATTAGAAATGTTTGCTTATCTTGTGGAACACTTGCAGAACAAGTTACACAGCTCAAGGCTTTATATATATATATATATATATATATATATATATATATATGTAAATAATTTAATATTATATTATACATAATATCTATGTATATAGTTTAAGCCAAAGATTAGAAACAGACTAAATGTTCACCAACAGAGGGCAGTCAAATAAAATATTGTTTACACAGTGGATGGTCTATTTTTCTATGGATTTTCAAATATTATTGATCCTTAGGAACTCTTTATATATAATCATTTTTCATAGTTTTAGTCATAATTGAGGCTTTTCTATTTCCTCCTAGGATATAATACTTTTGCCTCTCAGCTAAAAGCCCATGGTATTTACTGGCATCTCTTTTCCTCCTACTGCTTCATCTTACTGCTTGGACTCAAACTTCCATCTTTGCAGCATCACACAGCTGTCAAACTTTTGCTCAGTTCTTGTTCTCTTCGATCCTACTTTTCTGTTTGGGCTTTGGAGTCTCTCCCTGGGGATGTGTACCAGGAGTTAGCCAGTGGCCTGAAAAGAGACAAGGTTGGATGACTTGTTCATTTCACTTCACCTTGGAGTGCTCACTCCTATGATTTCTCCTCTCAAATCCTAGCCACTTTGGCAGCCCCGAATTCCAGCATTTCTCAGTCCACTAAGTCAGTCCTCTGCTTGGGTCTATTTCCTCTATTTTGTGAAGTTGATAATGCCCCAGAGAATGAGTGGCAGTGACAGCAGAGCTCCCCTCCTCTGCTGCTCCTCTCAAGGATCCTGGCTTTGCCTTTCCATTCTTGCCCACCATGCGCTTTTCAGGTTCTCCATAGAGTAGTGTCATGTATTAGGTTTCCTCGTTGTTTTCATCAGGAAGACCAGTTCATCACATCTGGAACCAGAAAGAAATGCAAACATTATTTTTACGAAAATAAATCAGTCTGGTGAAGTTCACTGGAATTGGGAGAGAGTGCTAGCAAAAGGGCCAGTTAGAAGCCTACTGTAATAATTTAGACCAGGTATGGTGATGACCCGGCTAATGAGTAGCTGTATTTGGTCTTTAATGGATGGTTCCATGCAAATCTTTCATTCATGTAGTCTTATTCTAATTCACTCTGATGACGTAGTAACATCAAGCGACTTATTGAGTGATCGCTGTGTGTATGCACTGTTCCACCTCTTTTACAAGGACTTTCTTATTTATGCCCATGCCTGTGGGACACTGTTATCATTATTCTATTTCACAGATGAGAAAACTGAGATTAGAGGATTTAAATAGCTACCTCATCATTACATGGTCAGTAAATGGCTCTTTTGAGCTTTGCAGCCAGTCCTCCAGGCTGGCTGTTTCCTAACCTCTACATTCCATTGCCTTTCACCAGGCCTTGGAACAGGAGTTCTGTTTTAAATGGTAGGAGCTGATAGTCCACAGCTATCAGCTGTGGGAAGAAAAACAATTTTGTTTTACTTGGAGAAGTGAAAGAAATAATGTTTAAAAGTGATTATTGAACAAATGAAACTACAGAAAAATATGTATGTTAAAATATATATGTTAAAAAAAAACCCAGGCCACACGGGAAATGCCTCAAACAATCAAATGTGATTCACCTTATTAAAAAGCATTTGCACAACAAAAGAAATAAGCAGAGTGAAAAGACAACCCACAGAGTAAGAAAAAATTATAGCCAGTTACCCCATAAAGGACTTATAACTAGAACAGATATAGAATTGAAAAAAATCAGACCTCCCAAATTCAAAGACCCAATCCAAAAATGGGCATCTGAGATGAATACACACATCTCAGATGAAGAAATACAAATGGCAAACAAATACAGGAAAAAATGTTCAAAATCATTAGTTGTTTGAGAAATGCAAATTAAAACAACACTGTGATTCCATCTCACATCAGAAGGAATGGGTACCATCAAAAAAAATTGTCAAATAACAAATACTGGTGGGGCTGTGGGGGAAATGGAACCCTTCTCCACTGTTGGTGGGAGTGTAGACTGGTGCAACCACCGTGGAAATCAGTGTGGAGATTCCTCAAAAAACTAGGATTAGAGGTCCCATTTGACCTACCTATTCCCCTCCTGGGTATCTTCCCAGAAGAATAAAAAAAACGACACCACAGCAATGTATGTACACCCATGTCTATAGCAGCACAATTTGTAATAGCTTGATCTTGGAAAAAACACAAATGCCCATCAACTGAAGAATGGATAAAGCTGTGGTATTTTCATACAATGGAGTACTTCTCAGCCATAAAGAAAGATAAACTTGAGACTTTTATAGCTAAATGGATGCAACTTGAGATCATACTCACAAGTGAAATAAATCTCAGTCACATGTGTAAACATCATATTGTCTCCTTAGTGTGAGAAACTGAAAGAGTAAATAAGATCCAAAATGTACAATAGATATTGGGAAACAGGAAAAAACTGTTCAAGAGGAAAGAGAAACTGGGATGGGGGAAAGAAGGAAAGAAGGAAGGGAAAAGGAAAAATATATACACAAGAGATAGTTAAGATAGCTATACTATTAGTTTCTCTTAGTTCATTGAAAATAAAGATTTGTGATAATTTTTCATACCTATATCTTGTAATGAGTAACTACTTTGAAGATAATAATACACAATGTAATAACTACTGTTACTTTCCTATTGTCTTGTTTTGAAATTTTGTTATTTTTCTCTTTAAAATAAAAAATATATATGTTAAAATAAAAATATATAATATACACAAAATATATATATTATTTTATATATTTATAAGACATATATTTTGTAAATTCAGTAGTAGAGAGTTGTGACGTGCCCAAGAATGGGTAGTGAAGACGAATAGACACTTGGAAGATCACTGACTGACTTTCTATACCAATAAAGTTATTATTTGATATTTTATATATGAACATTCCCCCTCAAATCACTTTTTTCTGCTTTCTGGAGATGGTTCATTTTAAATTATTTTCTTTTTAAGAAAGGTTAATATTTGTTAGATGAATGAATGAGAGAGTACAAGTCCACCAGCGAGGAGTTTCAATCCCAGTTTCAAGAAATCCCTGGAGTTAGGCGTTGGGTCCCGCCCGAGGCACGCAGACGCTGCTCCACTAGAGGGCGTCGAGGTCTTGTGTCAGTTTGGTGAGTGAGGGTGTGGTTCAGTTTTTGCGACTCTTGATAGTTTGATATGTTAGCAATGGTTTTAAAAAAAGAACAAAACTAAAGCTACGATTTATCTAGCACCATTTGGAGGAAAATATAAAGAGGTTGCGTTATTCTTTATTTCAGTTCCTTGATAACTAATTATTTACATTAATGAAAAGTCAAGAGTTTTGCTTAAAATTCTGTAGGACACTATTCAACTTGTGGGCACTGAATTATCAGGAAAAATATATTACTGGAAATTTTTTTTCCCTATATAATCTATTTTTGGAGATGTTTGGTGTTTCCTCCTGGCTATATGAAGTGGGAACTGAGTTACTTCCTATAAAAGTGATTTAAAGAGAAACCAAGCGGTTGGCAGAGGCTATGTCTGAGTGAGGAAATCATGATTTGAGATTTGTAAAGAGGTTTGTGTATTTACTATGCCTCTGTATTATTTGAGTTTTTATAAACAAATATTTTTTAATTTAAGTTAAAAAAGAAAAAATCCTCAATTTTCTATAACAGTGAATTCAAGGAGATAATTATAAAATGATTTTGAAACATGTCCTAGTGTATACAGTCTGCCTGAATATGAAAAATATTATGAAATATTCTATATGCATCATAAAGGAAGTTACACTATATTCTTTAGCATCTCTTGGGGTTTATAGTGGATAGTCACATACAGGTTCTGAAAAAGTTTTCAGAAATTAAATTTATTTGATTTGATCTAACTCAAAATATGCCAGTTTACTTGATAATGGAACACTTTCTTCAAGCTTCATGTTTAACAAAACACTTTGTAACAACTCATTTTAAGGAAATGTGAGGTACACAAAAGAACATTTATAGTGAAAATAAATTATGTTCTGAATAAGGTTTTTCATTTTAACTTTAAGATGATGAAAAAATATATAGGTATACTCTATAACATTTTTAATTAGAAATTCATAAGTACTTTTCACTTCTCTTGGAAATACATAAAATAGATAAATCAAAACATGACACCACATTAAAAAAAATGAAGGAAAAACTTGTAAATGCAACTAGTGACCCTACGATATCATTTACAAAACAGCCCTGGGTAGTGCTTAATGGTAAACACAAGTAGTCAGATGGCCTCGGTTTCGTAGCTAACTCAGTTGAGAAGGTGCTCTTCCTGCCCAAAGGGCCAGAGAGAGTTCAGCCAGCTCGCCATGAGCCCGGCGAGGGAATATCACCGAGGCATCTGGCCAGAGAATTCAGAGAGTGTCGTGTTGGAAGAAGAGGACATCTCTAGGAATACTACTTTTCAAGATGGAATTTAAATTTAAGGTGGCATAAAGAGGTAAGCAGGAGGCTGTGCTTTCCTCCCCCTGCAAATAGAGATAAGGCGAATAGTTGTTGGTGGAAGCAACCCTTGAGAACAATTTGGGACGTATTAAAAATCAGCAAGGCCAGATAATGACAAAAGATAGCAATGCAAATTGAGCAAGAGTATGAACTATTTTCTTATCCACACTTGTTATGATATGGAGATTATGAGTGTGAATACATAATATAATCCTTCCAACTGTGTATACTTAGTAAGTTTGTAGTATGAAACTATGTCTGTATTATATATTTAGATGTTATCACTCAGAATAATTTGCCATTTTTCTTTAAGTCTTTATTCATTTTTTTCATGAAATGTAGGTTAAAGAATCCCATCAGATATCTGATGTGGGTGACCCTGTCTAGTTAACACAGCAAAATTTTGTTGTCTGAATTAGGTCAAACATGATAGAGATACATTATCATAAGAATGTATTTTAAAAGGCTTGTTTTTGACTAGGTATATAGTCAAAAATTATAAACTACTATTTTATGTGTTTCAAACTTAACATTATAGCTTTTATAAGCATCCCTTTATTACTTGAGTTTTTCTTGCTGCTGCATTTCTGAGCTTCAGTTATAATAATACATGCTGTTAGAGTTCATTCATTTCAACGGCTGCACGGGGTTCTTATGTGAAGAAACTGCTTGTTTAGCGACATGTGATCCTGTCCCTCTCATTCACTCTGCTACCTATCTCCCCCTGCTTAGCATTTTTGCTTTTCCATTTCCTCAGGATTCAAGAATCTTATTTTCCTTTTGCGGATATGATTCCTCTTCATGCCGACATGAAGCAGTTTTATTGGGCCCCCGAGGTCCTTGTATGTGAATTGAGAAGTGCCCATCGGAAGAGATGGTTTCTTATGTTTCAATCATGTAGACAGTGTATGAATCAAAAGGGATTTTTCAGAGTGAGTTTAACCATCTATTTTCATTGCTGTATGTGTCACCATTTTCCTGGAAACTTTTACTTATCAGGTAGAACTTTACCTAGGCAGGTCCTCTGACAGCTCAGTCATACTCAGTGCTGGATTCCACAGTGAAGCCAGAAAACTGTCAGTGTTGCTCTTGTTTCCATGGTAACTGTCTGAGGGGCCGCCGATGGGATCATTGATTCACTGTAGGACCGAACAGAGAAGAAGGAACTGACTGGTGAGGAAAACCCCTTTTAGTCAGAAATTTTTCATTAGGAGGTCAAGACCTTTGAAAAATTAATGGAAAAGTACCAATTCCTTTACGTATTCTTTTTGTTTGTTTGTTTTAAATAAGTACTGCATTAGTCTTAACTAGGGAATTTTACATTTGTGTCGTAAGGAGTCCTTTTCCCCTTCACTTCCCCTACTCCTTTCCCTTTCTGCTCTGTTGGTCTTGCCCGTGCCTTTTTCTTTCCACTGTAACAGGGTGCCTGTTACACCCCGAAGGACCTGGAATGGTGTGTAACAACTACAATGTGCAGTTAGCTATAGATAGTCCCATACATAAATGTTGCTCTCTGAGAGAGGATCCCGTACATACTGTCCAAGTAGTGCTGTGCAGATTTCCTGCATTTTCCAGGGAAAAAGAAAGTCTCCTAAGTAGGAATCAGGGTGGAAACTTGAGCAGCTTTCCAGTTCCTCCTGCCTTTGATCATTATTATTCAATCTCACATTCTGAATGCTGAGAGTGCTTGTTTCATAATAACATTAAAAAATCAAATTAGCTTTTATTTGGGTACCTCACTATCATTTTTGGCAGGAAAAATTAGCAAGTCACTATAACAACTAGGACAGAATATGCCACACCATTAAGACAGTGTACCTAATACCAATAAAAAGACTTAGGTTTGAAGTTGTTGCAGCCCTTCAGGGAAAATGGAGAAGCACTTGAACATTTCTATGTAGCAAACTGGTTGATTGTTGGTGGCCATTCCTTAATTTCTACTCCCCAGGGACTGTGCTGTATCAAAAGGATTTTGGAGCTTTGAAAAAATTGTGTTTACATAGATAGCCAATAAAGATCATTTTTATAGCTAGTAATTATATTGAAATGTTGCCGTTTATCAACTCTTTATCGAGGTTAGAGATGGAGAATTAAGGTAGTTCTCCAGCTAGAGTGAAACTAATTATTTTTATTATCACAACACAGTGGTTCTTTGATCTGCGTTTGGTCCCTATATTCTGTCCCTTAATGCCCACTTATCAAGTTTATTTGCAAGTTATAATAATGTTTTAGAAACGCTGAGTGGATCCTGCCCTTTTAAGTCCATTTATTTGGGAACTTCTCTAAAACACTAAACCCTGTAAGTAATTGGGCAAATTTCTTCCCCAAATCGATCTTCAATAGAGCTTTTAATAAGAAGATACACTTTTCTTAAGCTTTTAAACACTAAAAAGGAACTGTAGATACCATTTTCTGTTACGCTTTTGCTGATGAGTATACATATTAACATACGTGTGTATACACACACCATCCTGCACACACATGGTCATGAAACAAACCGTATCGTCAATTTCCAGGGGTTGTTTTGCTTGGAATCTCAAACAACAAAGTGTTTTATTATTGTTTGTTAGTGTTGATAGTGAGAAAGTATTAGTTTAAAATTGAAATATTTATTATTGACAGTTTCTTTACACTTATAATACTACCTCCCAATTTCTCTGAGACTGTAACAGATCTTTACTACGATTTGCAAATTACTTTTACTGCTACTGGTTTTGCTATGAATTGTAAAAGCAAGAAGCAATCTGTGCAGATCGGATGAAAGTCGAGTGGTGCTCGAGCCAGGCTGTCTTCCCTCCTGTCCCGAAGCTGAGGAGGACGGTGTCCCTGTGTCTCTGAAGAGCCTGTGCAAGCTTCCAGGGACTTGGGGGAAGCTCTGGCAGACCCTCAGAGCTGCCCTCCTTCCTGGCCTCCTGGGAGTTGCTGGCTCTCAGGTTGGAGAGCTTGTGGAGTGGCCAAAAGTGGTGCTTACACTCAGATGCACTCTCATTTCTGCAGTCCAAAGAAAGGAGTGTTTTGATCTGTTCTGGAGAGAATCAGCTCACTCATGTCACGGTGAGAGGAGCAGGGATGTATCTGGCTTTGGGTTGAAGGAGATAGGACCCAATCTGACCAGCACTTCCTCTTTCCCTTCCTTGGCCCTGCTGCTGGGAGCACTGCCTCCCCACTTGCTCCCTGTGGCAGAGGACAGCTGAGACCTGTGCTATGGCCTGGCGAGGTGTGGGGGCTACCTTTGGCCCCTGTGGGTGGTAGAGTGTCAGTCCCGAGTCACTCAACAATGTGTAGAGTATGGCAC
>RJWT010035467.1:0-13458 GCA_004365215.1 Cuniculus paca | reverse complement strand
AGGAAAAATAAAGTATTAAATAAGCCCAAGTAGACACATGGAGCACAAAGGGAAGGCGATTATATTGGTAGCCCACTTCACACTGGTAACAAGAATAAAGGGATGTCCAGAATATTATCTTCAGTGTGCTGAGATGCAGTTCCTCTAAACTTGAGATTTTACATGCATCAAAGGAGCGTTCAAGAAGCCTGATGCAACAGAGTACACTTATTATCGCAGCTACGTGGGAGGCTGCCATGAGAGAAGCGAAGTTCCAGGCCAACCTGAGTAGTTTAGCAAGATCCTGTTGCAAAAATTAGTAAATAAAATGAAGTGCTGAGGACGTAGTTAAAGGGTAGAGCACTTGCATGGTATTGAAGGACTGGGTTCAACCCCCAGTATCGCCAAAAAAGGAGACAAAGTCTAACAATGAGAGAACAGACAGAACATCTTCATGCTGAGAGTTAGCAAGAAAGTGTTAAAAGCTGTACTTTAGGAAGAGGTTAATGATCCCTGATAGAGATCTGAGGTGAAAGAATACTGGACAAAGATACTGGTAAATAGGTGAGCAAACCTAAATGACCCTTTGGTGTAAAATAATATTACTGGATGTGTGGTGGGGAGCTGAGGCTCAGAATTGCTTATTGTATGAAATACATACTCCATAAGCTTAGAATACACACACACATATTTATATATATTTCACATTTACAGTAATTTCTTTACCTATCACTTGGCTTCTTAACAAGAAAATCATGTGCCTCTCAATCATTACCTCCCTTACAAATTGTCACAGACAAAAGATTTCTTTTTCCACACCTAAAAAACGAAGTTATAAGGTTCTCAAACTTATGTCTCCCATTTCCCCTGCTTTTCATGATAACATAAAGGTGACAGAAGTCAGTCCTGAACAACTGACGGTGTTGGAAGCAATCTGACCAAGAGAATTCATATTCCAGACACTTCTTCTTGTCAGCAGCAAATGCTGAGGTGAGGCTTGGACAACAGCAGAAATATAAAAGAAGAGAAGAAAATGAAAAATGAAATTATGAGCAATAAAAAAATTAAACCCTTAATGGTAAGATTCAAAATACCACACCCACATCAGCCTCAAACAAATCTTATACATCCTTACTAACAAGACCCCCTAAAACCATACTTTCTATAGCAGAAAACAAACCCTTGTGATATGAAAGTTGAAGTGTTTATTTTGAATTTCCTATTTTCTTCATGTGGAGTAATATGCTGTATCTGAATATGAGCTACATACATGGGACAACGTGGATTCTGGCCATAATACAGAGTGAATCACTGGATCTCAAGTTTCAGACAAAGAGAGGCAGAATAAAAATGAGACAAAAATAGAGAAATGACATTTTTGAAATGCTTATTAGATAAGGCATAAAAATGTATTCCAAGGCCTGCATTACAAAGATTTTACTCATAATTTCAGGGTAAAAAATTGTTAAGCATGACTACACAAAAATGATAAGGTGCTGATTTATGGATAGACTGGAGAAAACAACAGTTTTTTGGTTAGACTACTCTATCATGCATTATGAAATGGCTTTTCCTTTTTACTGTTTGGTTCAATAAATCTTCTTGTCTTCTAATCTTTAAATTGCTGGCTCAAGCTACAGACCACGATTTCCTTACTGAAATAAAGTCTATGAGAGAATCCCCTGGCACCCAAAAAAATCCTGTATCAAGCACAAGATTTTTCTATCCCTTCAGATCCACAGTAAGAAGATTTACTGTGTCCTTACCAAGCTACATTACAGAAATTTCCACTAAGGTTTAAAGTAGTTACAGCATCTATAAATACTCAAAGTATCTTCAACTGTTTTAAATATTTTGCACATACTTCACCAAACTAGCCACCTTTTCCATCAGGACAGATACAAGAAAAAAGGACAAGCAGAAATGTCTAGAAAAACTGTTACCATTTTTATTATTGAGTCTAAATTATGAATTTTAAAAAAGCAAACAATGAATAGTGGTCAGGAAGAGCATGTAAACGATGTGAAGAAAAAATCGAATTAAGATTTTCTAAGCCCTTAAAATTCTAAGTCCAAATCTTTGGTAACTAAGAACTAGCACGGCTATAGCCCAAGGGTGAATGTGGAGAAAAGCACGTTCAGAGTCGGAGAAGTAGGAATCACTAAGAGCAGGCTGCCGATAGAACAGCCAAGGACCCGCGGAGGCCAAGCCTTTAGCAACACGCTTTTGCAGGTACTGACTCAGAAGAAAGAGTAAGTCTGAACTCTCTGTGCTGAACTCAAAACCTTTAGGGATCAAACAGGGAAATACCAAAGATAAGTATATATCAAGAAGTAATAAGAAATTAATAGAAAACAATTGAAAATTACAAATTCTGGCTGTGAATATGAAATAAATAATTCCATCAATTTTTAAAGCAGAAGACTAGAACCAATGGAAATTGAATCAGTGAGGTAGAATAGCACACAATAGTTTATCCAAAATGAAAAGAGAGGTATAAAGTCTAAACATGTGAATGATGTTAATAGACATGGGTATGTTGATTCTTACTCTTTAGCATTCCAAGAGAAAAATAATCTGCTTCATAGGTTATTACTTGATACATTGTTCAATCTTAAGGTTTTATTTGGTTAAAAATACATTGAAACCCTCACAAGTACCCCTTCAAAGACCGCAATGTGTACTCTCCAATCCAATGAATGAGGGACTAGGATAGTAGGGAAAAATATGTAAAGAAATCAGTCTGCAAAGGAAATTACACAGAAAAATAAAAGCGATATAAATATATTAATAACTATGATAAGTGCAAATGAACTGAATTTGCATGGACAGAGCTCGTCAGAAAAGGCATAGATTTAGCCTATGTATTTTGTATCAATTATTTGCAGTTAGTTTTTGTATAAATGTTCAACAACCTTTTCATTTTCAACTAATGAGCTCTCCAAGTGAAGTGCTGAAGTGTTGACACGCTCACAGAAGCCTTCCATAATTTCACTGCTCTAGGTCCAAGACTGCCACTCCTCTAGGGCGTTTCAGTTCCTAAAATCACAGACAGCAGTATTTAGAGATGGTGGTTTTAGCACTGTGAGTGTTCCGGTGAGAGTGATTATAATTTTAGGCTTTTTCAGGAACTAAAACATGAAAAATGTACTTCTTCAGAGAAAAAAAAAAATCCACCATGAAGCATGAATTCATATCAAAAATTTCTATCCCAACTTAAGTTAGTATTGCCTTTTATTCTAAAAATTTTGGTTCCTAATAACATCAACATATTTCTTAGATTTTATTTTACTAAGACAACACCAATCCCAATATTATAACAGAATAATTATTAAAGTTATTTTTTAAACTTTCAGGTATATCATTTAACTTTAGAGTATTACTCACTAAGGATTTATGTTAAATTTAAAGTCACACTGAATAAAAAAGGGCCCTGAAATAAATAATCCTATGTAAATATCTTCTTTTATTTTTGTTAGAATTCCTTGAAATAGGTTACTATCAGTCAAACTTCTGGGTCAAAAAATGAAAGCATTTACTAGGAAATGTATGACTCTTCCTAAGAGTCATACCATTTTGTAATCCCAATAGCAACATACAGGAGCTCCTGGCCCTCCTCTGGTTTGGCCAGAGAGTATGTTGTCAAATTAGATCTCTTGCCATTCTAATAGAAAAGAAAACTCATTGTAGTATCAATTTGCAGTTTACTTATCGAGAACAAAATTGACAATCTTTTCATATATTTAAGGCTCATTTGTCTCCCATTTTCTATGAGTTATTCATCTTTCTCTAAACTTACAGTTTCTCATCTCTGTTTTTCAAATGGCTATATCATATTCACTCTTTATTTCTAAAATTAACTGTATATTTTTTTCTGGTTTACCATTTGTGCGTGGTGCTTTCACTACATAGTTTTTTAGGTGGTTATATATACACCTGTATTTATTTTACTGCATCCTATTTTAATTATAGTTCAGAGAAACCTCAAGTTTTTTTCTAATACAGTACTTGTGATTCTCCTTTTAAGAAATTATGTATCTGACTCATTTGCAATTTATTTCGAAGTATGGTGTAAGAATACATCCAATTTTATCTTTTTCTATGTCTATCTAGTTATCACAACATCACTTATTATTGAACCACTTTATTGAGGTATGAGTGACACACAAAACTGTTCACATTTAATGTACAGAACTCATTGAGTTTGGAGACAAATGTACACCTATGCAACATCACATCCTGAAGGTCATAAACACACCCATCATATCTCAAAGATTCCTCCTATCTCCTTCATTATATCACTTTTTGTATGTGGTGAGAACACTGAACATAAGACCTATGCAAAGAAATTTAAAATATCTCAACATAACAGGTCCCTAAGACCCTCAGAGGGTCTACAAGATCAAAACTATTTTCATAATTTTTAAAATTTTATTTGCATTCTTTCACTACTTTTTCATTTGTGTCAACGAAATTATAGGCAAAATAACTGGTGACTTCACATGGATCAAGGAATCCTCTGATCACACTTTTTGAAGTCTACATGACAGGTGACAAATTGTACACACAGTTTTTTGCTGCAAATTGAAGTAGAACGGTTGTCTGTGAGAAAAATGTTCATTCACTTGTTTGACTTGTGACCTGAAATAGCTACTTTTTCACAAAACACTATTTTTACTTGAAGAATGACAGACAACTAAATGATGGTTATTCAGATTTAGGGTAATTTTGTAGAACATTTCTTAACAATGAATAAAGTAAGCCTGCCACTTTAAGGGAAAACAATAGACTACATGTTATCATCGTTCAAGTTGGAACTTCCAAGTGGCAATTAAAATTCTGGAAAACTTTCATCAGCCATCATGCATTTTCCCAATGTTTGAGAATTTTCTGATAAATTCTGTGCTGGTATTGATATTTTGATGCTGTGCAACAAAACTTGTCGGTATTCAAAAGCCTACCCATAATGTGGTAGGTCAGAATTTTCCAAATAACAAATGATGGTTTAAAGTAGGCATAGAAAAAGACATTTATGGTATAAGATAAACAAATGAATTTTAATACTATACAGTATAGAGGTTCAAATGGTAGTTTCCAGAATGCTATGTCGAATTCTTAATCACCAGATTCTATATTAACTTTATATGGAAGACAGAAAAAGACAGAGAAAAAGACAGAGAGACAGGGAGAGAGACAGAGACAGAGAGAAAGAGAATTACATGAGTCACCTATCACCTAGAGGTTCTTCTGCTCAATTCAGATAGAAATCACAGATTAGCAAAGTACAGCTCCCTTGGTGTTAGCAACTTTGGGTTTTGAATGCCAATAGTTTTCCTTCTGCTCTCCAAACCTATGGAAAAATAATGTACATTGTAAGCCATTAAATTCACAGTTATCTATTGCTATCAATAATAACGACTTAATGCAGGATAGTTTCAGAATCCAGATTGAAACTAACTCTGAGGAAATTATCAATAATTGAATTTCAGTGTAGTAATAAAGAAGATTATCCATAATTATATGAAAAAGGTTCTTCCCTTTTACAATTGCATATGTGTGAAAACAGGCTTTCCCCATATATTTCTACCAAAATAACATATGGCAGGAGACTGACATAGAAGCACATATGAAAATGTAGCGAACTTCTTTTCAGCAAAACATTAAAGAAATTTATATGAATATAAAACTATTTTTATGTTGAAAAATATACTTTATCTTAGTAATATTTATGTTAATAAATTTTAATTTTAGTAATTATAATTTTCATGAATATAGAAATATTTTTAAATTTTCTCAGTTGTAATTTTAATACAGTAAATACCAATAAGTAGCCACATAAAATGTTTTTGGGCTCTTCAGTAATTTTTGAGTAGCAAGATGTTCTAAAAATACAATTTTTGCATTAACCAATGTATCCCAATTATAGTTTTCGACTTTATTCGTTTGTAAATGTGATTGCTGATGAAAAAATATGCATCTCTGAAAATTAAAAAGCCTTCTTCCATTAAGACAAAGTATTAGAAAATGAACTCAGAGGACTCTGTGAGGAATAACCTTATGAAAAAACTAAATTTCAGTTTCTAAATTAAGTTACTAGGAGTCTAGAACTTTATAATAAAAACAAATATCTTTTCACCTTTTAATGAGAGAGATGAAATATACAAAATTTAGGGGAAAATGCTGTCTAAAAAGATGTGATCATAATATCTTTGCATTCCCTACATCCTTTAGAAGATTACATTAAGAATATTTCTGTAAACTCCTAAGAAATATCGTATCAAATTAGCTTACACACAAAGTTGGAGTTTTTTTCGCCTTCATTCCAAACTCTGTCCAAAAGTCCGTCCCAGACTTATTCAACCATTTGACTTTATGACTTTATCTTTCCTCAGGGTTCTGCATCACAAAACAAAAAACAAAATACAAAAAAATCTGATCTGTCAATATACCTATCTTCACAGAATGGAAAAAGAAAAGAAAATCAGTGGGCAAAGTCAGAACCAAAATTTAAAGGTGAAGCCCAGGTGGAAAGGAGATGCTCAGAGCATTAATCATTTTGGTCCTGTTACACAGGCTTACATATTTTCTCTTTGGACCAAACATCACTAATTAACTCAATTAGTATATTATTAATGGTGTTTCCGGTCTCTCAAAAGTTAGAATCAACTACATTCAATTAACATAATACTTAACTATAGTAACAGGAAATAATGTAATCTTATATTTTATAGTGCATTTACTTGGCACATTTGATACATTTATCTCTATATGATAATGAAAAATCACCTGAAAATGAATAAAGATTTAAGCATACAAGCTAAAACTTTAAAGTAGAAGAAAGTAGAGAAGAAAAGATCCTTGACATTGTCCTTCACAATAACCATTTGGATATTGTACCAAAAAGCTCAAGTGAAAAAAAAAAAAAAGCAAAATAAAAAGTAGTATAATATCAAGTTTAAGAAGATTCTTCACTGGACATGGTGGTGACACCTATAATCTCAGTACTGTAGAAGTCTGAGTAACATTGCGCGTACAAGCACAATTAATTCTCCAATTGAGTCCTGGGGAACTTAACAACTTAACAAGATCCTGTCTTAAAATAAAAGAGTACTGCGTATTAAGAGAAGCAGTCAACAAAACAAAAAAAAACTGACAAAAATGAAGAAAATATTTGCAAGGTGTATATCTGATAAGTGGTTAATAGTCAAAATATATAAGAAATTCAAGCAACTCAATAACCCAAAATTACAACCCAGTTAAAAAAGGGCAAAAGAGGTAAATAAATATTTTTCTAAAATGACATAAAAATGATCAGCAGATAATAGAAAGTTGCTCAATGTCACTATCAATAATTATTAGGGAATTGCAAATCAAAACCACCACGGAATAGCTTCACAAAGCTATTAGAATGGCTATTACAAGAAGGAAAAGGTAACAAACAGAAGGCTATAGGGGGAAAAGACTGTGTGTGAGAATGTAAATAGACAAAAGTGTCATGGAAAATGGTATGGGGTTCCTTGAAAACTTAAAATTAGAAGTATTATATGATTTTGGGGGGGATACCAGGAATCAAACTAATGACCTTGTGCATGCCAGGCAGGCGCTTATGCCACTGAGCCATATCCCTGACCCCCAGCTGCACTTTTTTCTGGCTATACTCAAAATATCAGTACCATATACCAGCATCATTCCCCACCATGTTCATTATAGTATTGTTCACCATGGCCAAGATGTGGAAACAAATTAAGTTTCTGTCAACAAACTGATAGTTAAGAAAATGTGTGAGAGAGATGATAGACACACACATTTGTGTACACGGACACATACACACACATAAATGCACATACACAGTGGAATATTATTCATTCATAAAAAAGGAAATCTTTGTTCCTTCTTGAAACACAACAACATAGCTACATCTACAGGATATTATTCTAAATGAAACAAGTCAGACACAGAAAGAACAATTCTGCATGATATGTGGAATTTGAAAAAGTCAAATATATAGAGAGTAGAATGGTGGTTACCAGGGGTGGAGTTTAGAGGGCATAGAAAAATTTTGGTAAAGTCATACAAAGATGTAGTAATATAAAATGACTAAATCTAGAGTTCAAATGTACAACACAACGACTATAGCAATTACTCATGTATCATACACTGAGCTTTTTTCCCAACAGAATTGATTTCAGATGGCATTGTTACACCAAAAACAATAGACCAAAATAAAAACTACATGAGCAATGGATATGTTCATTAATTTTCTCAACTATAGTAATAATTTCACTGACTGTATATATCAAATCATTATGCTGTGTGCCTTAAATGTATACCATGGAAATAGTTACGTTGGCAAGAAAAATTTTATTCGGAATATTGCTACAGGAGAGAAAGAGATTGAACCCAACTCTGTGGAAAGCAAAGGCAAGAAGGATTTTAAGCACAGGGGTGAATTAGTAGAAAAATCCTGGAAGACGTCAGCAGGGAAGTTAATCAGGGAATGTCCTGAATCCTAAGTCCTAGTGTTTTTCACAGTGATGAGGCCACCTTTGTTTGCTGATTGATACTCTTCAAAAACAGGCTACTACCCACCTGCGAAGACTGGGGGATTTGTTGAGACTCCATCAATATTAACCCTTCAAAGAGATGGTTCAAGAGCCCCCACAAGATATTGCTTGTGAAGTGGGTTGAGCTGCAGGCTGGAAAAGGATTTACATACAGTTCAAAGGGACAGAGAAGGCTAGCTCAACTTCAAGTTTTCAGCATCAAATGTGCCAAGTAAATAGGAGTCAAAGGCCTAGAGTAAGGAAGAAATCTATCTCAAATTCAGTCAAGCTAGGAGAATGTTAAGGTCATCTTGGTCACCAGGAATAAAATCTCATATGCCAAAGTTCTGTGTGTGAATGTACACTCACATTCTTATTTAATTTTTTTCATCCCATCTCAAAGAGGACCCTCAGAGCCCTATTTCAGAGACTCGGACATACATGTGCTAATCAGAGGAGACATTCAGTGCACACATGCACCTTTGGCTCCATCTTCTCTCAGACACCCAGATCACTCTTGCCCACATCAATGAAGCTTAACTATGAGTTTTTTCAGGAAAGCCTCTCTTAGCTGATCTTTGTGTCCATCCAAGGTCTTCAAGTAACCAACAAATGGATTATATTCTAACAATACTGATTACCACCAAAATAAATGACTATTTCCTGTCTGTAAATTCATATCAAATAACTCACAGCAAAATCATAGAACTTGTCCATGGCTAAAATGAACAAATCTATATCATCTCGTTGCCAATGTTCTCCAACCACTTTACTACATTTACTACACCAACACTTAAGTCAATCTTTTAGAATATTTCCAAAAGTCCATTTGACTTTGGGTGGCAAATAAAACCTTCAAAGGTCAAGCTCATAGCTCTCTGATGTAAGGTTAATTGTAGATGGGTTAAAAGATAAAAATAGTCTATAGGAAGATAAGGAGATAAACAAAAGTAAAACTAATTGATGTATGATAATGTGTCATCATGTGCTGAATGAACAACTTAGCAGGTGCCCAGTCCTTGTGAGGAAGACAGTAAGTATTTTCATTATCTTTAAAATTGTCCCACCAAGCCAAGTGTGGTGGTATACGCCAATAACCCTAGTTACTCAGGAGACTGAGGTGGGAAGATCACAACTTCAAGGTCATCTGGACAACACAGCAAGACCCAGTCCCAAAAGAAATGCATTTATTCAGAAAAATATATAGTCACAGAAAATGTCTTATTATGGCAAGTAGGCCAACTAGACTATTTAGGTAAACATATAGAGACATGGAGTTATGTACGCATAGAAGATTCAGTAAACTGAATAAATTCAAGCACTCCTATCTTCACCTCAGAATGAAACAGTCCACATCTGGTCTGCACTTCTTAATTAAAAAAGCACAGCAGAAGCCACAACACTTTCTGTTACCTAGCCATAGAAATCACATACTATTTCCTCAGCATACTATTTCCTATACAAGTCAACACTATTTATGCAGGAGGGAACTATAGATACAAAGATGTGAATACGAGAAAACAAAGATCGATGGCAACATTTGGGGAGGCTAGCTGTCGTAAAAGTCTTCTTTTATTCCTGCCAATCTATTTTATTGACTGCAAAGTATATTAATAAGTATAATATTTAATTTATGTTTTTATCCCTTTTCAACTATTTCAATTCCTTCTTCTCCTTTTTATCTTCTATTTCAGTTCATGCTGTTTCATAGAATCATTTTCCTAAAGATTACCAATTATCTCTTCTTGCTGAATGTATAGTTCTGGCATCTCCTTCGGCTCATTTTTCATGATTTCTCAGTGTTTGGTGCTGTGAACAACTCCTTTATCACATTTGCATATCCTTGGGCACTGTAGTCAAGTGCTTCTCTTATCTTTCTGATACTGTTTCTTCTCTTCTTGTCTCCACTGAGATCCCAAATGTGGGGTTTTCTTCAGGTTAACCCTACCCTGTTTTTCTTACTCTAGGGTTACTAGGCTGATATGTGCTCAGTGCTTCATTTGTGACATCTATTATTTTACCACTAAAGAATTTGCATTTCTTTGCCTACTCAATCATATTATATCCTTTCCAACTGCTTACAGACATTTCTGTTCTCTGATGTTTACACCCCATTGTTTCTTTACTGCCTCTTGGAAGAATTTACCTTACTCTATTCATTACAACTGCCACTTTCCAAAGCCTTCCTATCTTACCACCACATTTGCACAGCAATATTTTAGCTTCTAGACCTATTTGACTCCAACATTAACTTTGCCTCTTCTTGAATCCAGCTGTCATAGATTTCTCTGCTAAATATTCCTCAGAAATGTTTCATCTTTAATTTCGAGAATAAAATATCCATTATCATCTCCTTTTAAATCTAAACTCCTCAAACTTGATTTCAAAGCATTTAGTGTTTTTCCAGTTGGCTCCCATAACTAATTTCTTATTGTTATTTCTTATTTTGTGCTTTCGTATTTCTCTTCAGTGTGACTAATCCACTCACTGTCCTTTAAATACATACTCACACATGAATTTCCACATTCTTCTTCTAAAATCCTATTATCCCCCACAAAAAATATTTTTATTTATTTCCTCCATTTTACCAACTTTGCATGCTCAAAGTCCACAATCTCAATCTTGTCTAACTACTTCAGTTCATCTTAGGCTTTCAGTGTTTTAGTTCTTGATGCTCAATTAGGGATCTACATCTTTGATTCTCCACAGGTTTATCTATTTTTCACAGTTATTTTAAACTTTTAAAGGATGGATTTATATTATATGTTTCTTATATTTCTCTTAAAATGTTTAAAATAGTCTTCAAATAACATGCTGAGCACACAATAAGCCATAAATAAATATGTATTTGTTAACTAGATAAAAAAAAAACCAGAAAATTTCCACAGCATTTGGCAGAATGATTACAGGCAAGACTCCTCCCCAAACATATTATCTAAAAGTGCATTTGCTCTGTGCGTCAGTGGTAAAAATGATTGTCTTGTGGCACAGCCAAAGTGTGCTCTGTAACGATGTGCAAAATCCAGAAGACAGCCTCATTAAAGGTAAAACTGTTTAAATAAAAAGGCAGATATACAAAATAATTGCTTCATTTAACAAGTGCAGAGGAAATCAGATCACATTCCAAAAGTAATTTGGTCAATTTCAGAAGCTGGAACATAATTAGAGAAAAAAATAGCTAATAAGTTTGTTGGTTGGTTTTACTGAAGAGAAGGAAATTCTTGTAAAACCAGACACAAGAGAAAGACCTACAGGATATGTGAGTAACGGAGAAAAAAAAATAGTAAAGGTAATCTTATCACTGAAGAAATATTTTTTTCTGATTCAAGCGTATTAAAAGTGAATGTGACTATTAACAACTATGACCTAGAATTAGGAAGAGAGCATGCTCCTGTTTCCCCCAAAGCCTCCCAGCTTGTTGTCCCCTCCTTTGGAAGCAGTATAATGTCCTGGAAACCGGAGATGTCACAGTCAGCGGGAGCTGCATTGCTAGCTGAGTAACCTTAAGCAAATTCTGGAACCTTGAGGAAACTTACCAACCTCATGCGGCTGATGTGAGAATTAAATGAAATTACATACCTTAAAGACCCTGGCATGGTTTCTAACACATGCTGGCCAAATACATCTTGGTCTCTTTCCATTCTGCTTAGCAGAAATAAAATAAAAATAAGAAGCAGAACCAGAGTAGGAGGGAAAAATTTGGGTTTATTGTACCAGATAGGTAGCTATTATAGTTGTGGCAGGGACAGCCAACTGCCTTCAGTCTCCTTTTTCTTATATATTTTGGTGATAGACCCCAAGTTTTAGTGGTAGGACACCTCAAGTTTTACTGAGTAGCCAGATACACCTAAAGCTCTTGTGTGTGTGTGTTGTTTTTTTTAATGTTTGATTTTCAGTGCTTCGAGTAAACCAGATACTTCATTTTACTACCATTCATTACTCACTTCTGCCGACATTAGCCAAATTCCAACATTCATGACTCCTTTTTGACACCAGCGAGCTCTCCTGTGTGTCCACTGAGGAGATGATCACAGAGGAAAATCCTGGTATTCAACGGATCTGGGGAAATGCGGGGAATGATGTTTGTTGTTCTCGTAGTCAATGCTGTATTGACTCATTGACTTAGTGAAGTCCTTCTTCTTCTCCTTCACATTCTTCTTGGCAAACTTTAAGAGGAACTTTGAAACAATTTTAGTTTTAAATTTTCAGATCTCTTCCACATAAAACCTACCATATTTTTATAGAAGAAATGGAAGCCATATTCATTTCCTGTGTGCATTGTAACAAATTTCCACAAACATGGTTTCTTGAAAGAACAGAAGTTTGTGCTCACACTGCTCTGGAGACTGGCACCCAGGTGCTGGCAGGATTACACACCCTCTAAAGGCTCTAAAGAAGAAGCATCCCTTGCCTGCTGCAACTGCTGGTGCTTTCTTTGGGTTGCTGCTCTGTCACTCCAGACTCAGCCTCCATCTCTATGTGGCCTTTTCCTTTGAGTCTTTCTCCTTTTCTTTCTGTTATCAGGACACTGTCATAGGATGTTAGTTCATGTAAATAATTGAAGATGGTCTCATTTCAAGATTCTTAGATTTTATGTCCAAATAAAATCGCACTCACAGTTCCTGGAGTTAGGAGTCAGATGGTTTCTGGGAAACTATCATCGAACCTATTCACTATGGATGTCTATATAAACAATCATTTACTTGGAAACTATATGCACTATATATCCTCACAATCTGAAAAAGAAATAGTCAAATAGCAAAATTTCAACTACTTACAAAAACTAATATTACAATGAAAATTGTACATTAGAATGTTTCAACTCAATCAAAACAAAACAATAGAAGTAATACAGGGTTTTGAAACAAGATAACTAGAAATCTTTAATGGCTGCAATTATATATTTTGTTATCTTTGAAATGGCTATCCATGCTAT